>JAOEHX010068965.1:0-17954 GCA_025448015.1 Bolborhynchus lineola
AGAGGAGAGGAGAGGAGAGGAGAGGAGAGGAGAGGAGAGGAGAGGAGAGGAGAGGAGAGGAGAGGAGAGGAAAATTCCAAGATTTTTATCAGACATCAGAGAAGGTGAGGAGGCTATTACAATGGTCTCACTGGATTTTCAAGCTAGGAGGAAGCAATAGTTTAACATGTTGTGATAAACGAATAAAATGTGCTAAAATAATTTTTGTGATCTTTAAAATGGGCTTGACAAAGGATTTAATCTTCACAGAAAATATAACCTCATCTAAAAATGGGACAAAATCACACAGTTCAGCTGTGTGCTGGATGGGCTAAGCCACACATACTTCAACTGACAAATAAAAGGAAAAAAAAATTCTTAAAAAGTACACTGAATGAAAAATGTAGAATTGTTTTGTTATGACTGAAAAAAGACTCACAAGTCTCTATTTCTTGTATTTCAGAACTTCTGTTTGTAAGGAAGGGAAATAACCTTTACTGTATTGTTGGAATAAAAGGAACTAGATGATTCATCTCTGTGAATCTGCTTGTTGAATTTGATGGATCATTCTTAAAAGCGACGTTGCTAATCTTCAGGTTTTCTTTTTTAGGTTATTCACAGATCAGTGGGTTTTCCGGCTAATACAGGTCCTGATGCTCTTCTGTCTTCACACATGGTATTCATCATATCTTGACAAGAAAAGACCTTCAGTCTACAAATAACCTTCACTGAAGTAAGACATGTAAGTGGGTTTCTATATGAAAGATAGATTTTACGGCTGAATAAAAAACAACTGTAGTTAAAAAGTGTCATTGCATGGCCTTATTTGAAGATTTTTCCCAAAAAGAACTTTGAGTGCTTGTTGTTAAAATCATCAATAGACAAAAAAAAGGATTAAATTATTGTATCATTAACCAGAAATTCAACAGGAAAGAAAGATCAGTTGAGTATTTTATCATTCTGAATTGTGAAGCCTTTAAAATATTTAAGTATCCACATTAGTTCTTGTCAAACTAGCACAAAGCAGTGCATAATATGACCTATGTGTAAGAGCAGAACAAGATAAGAGGCTTTGGTAAGGGTGAAATATTCACAGTATGGTTACTCTGTGCAACAGTTTATAATTTTGTCTCCTAACATGGTACAGTTATTACTATTATTATTATCATTATTATCATTATAATTACTATTATTACTATTATTGTTATTGTTAAAAATCCTTAACACAACGACAAAAATAAAAAATTTCCATAAACAATTCAACATCAGTACTACTAAAAAATAATGAACACTTGACAGTGACAGCAAACATCAGCACAGCAAAACCTGATTAATTTTCACTGTTCTATACTACAGAATTGATTTAGCTTTGTCTCAGAATGACTGGTCAAAGTTTACTAAAATTTTAGTGATCTCTCTTATCACAGGTTAGAGCTAACCCTTCCTGAAGTGACTTACTGATTTGCAGGGCATATGAGGAAAGACGGGGTGTGGGGTTTTAAAACAAAACAGCAACTGGAACTAAGGAAATTTAATTTCCAACATCTCTCACATACCAGTCCTTCGAGGCATACTAAAGGATGTTTTGTTAGTATTTTCCACATTAGGAAAATTTTCCTCATATCCTGATGAGGAACACCAGTAAGGTTTCCCTGCTTGAGAGGCACTCATTTCATGGAGCATGTAGGAGCTTAGTACCTTCACAATATCCACTCCTAACAAGTCAGTTTGAAAGTGGTCACTGGTTTCTGAGAAGACTTCACTGGGCATAAGAAAAGGCATTGATCAACAGAGAGACTTGCTGAGGCAGAATGATCTCTCTGCAACTCTGCTAGCAAATAGCTAGGAACTCCACTTTAAGTAGCACACCTAACCTGTGATTATATGAGTATAATATTTTTATTTTCACGTTGAGTTAATAATGAAATAAAATTATGCTAATAACAATAAAAATGGCAGGACATGCACCTTCAAGAGCTAAATCCAATATTAACGTTTAATTGCCTAAGCGGCAATACAGAAAGATAAAACACAACAAAATAAAACATGATAAAACTAGGATCATATCGTTTGATCATTCTCATAAGTAATTTCATATTCTTTGCTGTAAGTATGTGTAGAAAGGCCATAGAATGAAAATATTTTTAAAGCTCTCTGAAAAAAAATTGCCATGCTACAAAAAGACAGTTTAAGAATGAACAGCAAACATCTATATCTAAATGCCTCAAGACATAACTGCAGTTCTAACTGGGATTAAAACAGTGTAGAAGCAGTTATATACATAATGAATTCAGATAGTACTATGTAGCCCAACAGATCTGATTATTTTGTCTGGGTTTTTTTTGTGTGGTTGTTTAAATTATTGGTCTTAAATATATCTTATATGTTTGCAGCTATTTGGTTTGAAAAATTACACTCTCTCTTCCCCTGCATAGAAGTATAACATCCTGTCTGACAGAAGTACGGAATAGAAGTACGACATCCTGTCAGAGGACTGGCAAATGCAAATACAGCAAAACACTATAATCCAGCCAAATCAGAGTGGTTTAAATATATTTTAAGATTTTGCTCTGTAAACAATTGAAAATATTTAATATATACATATGTACGCAAGTTCTCAAGTAAAACTATCATCTAGTAGTCCACTTTTCTTGAGAAGAGCCTCATGGACTTGGAAATCTAATTTCCTTTACAAAAATTAAACTTTTCTCATGAAATCTCTAATAATGTGATGCCGTTTCCAACTTCAGAGCTGAAAATTCAAAAATGAGAAATGCATTCCTTATATGAATTCTGTATTAATTTTATTTTTTTTTGCTTGAGTTTTTGAAAGAAACAGAAATGTTAAATCATTTATGAAACTCAGTACATCAAGTTTCAACACAAAAGTATTTTTTTACTGATGACTGTTTGAGATGTCCAAAGAGCTAAACACTAAACTCCCTACCTCAGCAAACTCAAATGTAACTCAGTAGTGAATGTCAGTATTAGAGACTTGGAATGTTATCAGTGTATTTCTTCATTATATTTTTTTAATTTAAAATTAATTTACAACAAATCAGAATAAAAATGAGGCCCCAAATTAAATTTTATAGTAGTGTATTGCAAATTTAGTACAAAATTATTTTCTCATCAGAAAACAACAAAAATATCATTTATTACACTGAAGCACAAGCCCACCACATGCTATTACAGTAAAACCTAGGCACTATTTCCATCTGGCTTTGTGCACACAAGATGTTGTATAAACTACCAGAAGAGCTCTATTTCATTGTAATTAAAATTTAGTGTTACACTTAAGCAATAAGGCAACTCCAGGAGATGCGATTATCATGAGATAATGACCTTGGGGTGTTACAAGGCAAGGAAGCAAACAAATGCCTCTAATCCTCCAGGGGGTATGATTATCTCAGAATAACCACACCCCCTGAGGTTGTGTGATTACTATCAGGGACAAAATCTGTACCAAGAATACAAATATGATTTTGTAGGACAATGTTGGGGGCTGGTCTAGGTAAAGTTGGTAATGAGAAGTGCTGAAACAGTAGTTTTGTATGAGTTGTGTTGTTCATGTGCTAATTCTGAAGCATCTTTAAGAACTCTCTGGACACATATATAGCTGGCAGTGATGTCATACCTGTATAAGTAATCAACCACAAATGAGCAGATTTAATCTTTTCCTCCTATTTTTGTTTCCTAATTTCCATTTCATAATAGCAATAAACTCTGGTAAGCTATGCATTTCTGGGGGATTATTCCACTTCTCAGGTGGCTGAAGTCACTCAACCTTTAGCCTCCAATCTTTCAAGACATCTGAGAAGTGCAATAATTCCCCAGAAATGCACTCCCTGTCATGTCTTAGTGCTTAATTACTTTGTACTTATCAAGTAGTTGCTCTTTAAATGAATGCAGAAGCACAGTATGTTTTACAATTATGGCGTGTATAGGAGCAGTATAACACTGTTACGACAAAACATAAAATAAGTCATCATTACAGCAGAAGTACAAACTAAAGCTGTGGTACAAACTACAGTACAAACTATGTTGGGTGTAGAACACTAAATTCTTCTGATATGTATCTTGTATATGGTTAAATAATGGGACATTTTCATCTTTAATAAGGATGAAAAACAAGGATCAGAAGGAAAAGATAAAACAGATACTGCAAAACTAAACTCTAATTACAGAGTTTATATTCCTCTTGTTACTGATAGCTTTGGGAATATGCTAACATTTCTGAAACTAGTGAAATCACATTTGTAGTGATTCTAGTAATGAAAATATGAGTCAAATGGTGAGGTGAATCAACAACAATAGGGGGAGGCCACATATTGCTATTGAACTTCCAGAAAAGAAAGTGCCCCAAAACAAGGCACTGAGAATAAAAATCAGCCTTTACTTGCAGTAGAAGGAAATCCTGTTTGATTTTTTATGAAACCCTTTAAACTAAGATGTTGTTCATAGTTGTGAGCAACAGGAAAGGATGTGGAATTGAAAAACTCCATTTGCACAATTCCTGTGAGAACTATTGTTGAAATCATCACAGCTAGTCATTGTAAGATTTCACTTCAGTTTCTAACTGGAGTGGTTTCCATCCTTCCTTTCCTATGGCTAAAACAGGGTCCTCTGGAAGCAAGCATTTATCTTAATGGGTGTGAAAAAAAAGTCAAGAGAGAGCTGCTCAGGCTTCAAAGGCTAGATTTTCTGTGTCTGACTATCAACATAAGTTCACAACCTTCTTCTGAGCAATGGAAGCTCAGAAATGAAAAATGAAAAAATATACTGGGCACATGGATGTGGGTATCATGAGTTCAATATATGTTGAAAAGCAGCTACTTATGGCAGAAAGCTCCGAGTGCTGCTAAAAATAATGCCAACCTTTTTAAGGAAAAGGAAGCATATGAAACTCCATAACAAAATCTTCACAGGTTTGCTTACCAAGTTTGGAGCACTACCAGTCTAGGAGGAGCCACATACAACCAGGCCAGAAATTATGTTGCAGTGTATGGTACAGTAAATAAAAAAAAAGGAAAATCACTTGACTGCCAGGTGAAGCAACTTACAAAGTCTTAATTCAAGGGTACTAAGCTCAATACAGCCTTAATGGTCTAGAAAAACAAAGAAAAATTTAACAATGCAGCAAAATAATATTTATTTGCAACTGGTTTTGTCTGCATTGTCTATACCATGTAAATAAACTATTACGGAGAGTAGATATGATTTCTAATACTGACTGTCTCATTTAAAAGTGTTTATGCTAACTTAATATATTTCAGTAATGGTATAATGCTTCATTAAAGGAAAAAATGCTCAAAATGAAATTTTACATCACACTTTCCAAATACCTGTCTTACATTCCCTCATTTTGGCTCGCTGGAAAGAAATCATGCTTGAGCTTCTTTAGAGAGAAGTCCTTTCACTTCAAAGGAATGCCACCCAAGGTAGCATTGCAAAAGCAATTGATGGACAGATATATGCCAGACATATAGATGTAAGTACAATATCACAATGTTTCAGAGCAATACTTTCATATATGTAAAGAAGAAAACTTTTCAAGAAACAAGGCTGAATTTGGCTGAAATTAGATCCAAAGCCCTGGTAATAAGTGACTCAAGAAAATCATAGTATATAACACATACAAACTGTGAATCTATAGTATGTAACTATGAACCTCAAAGAAAATAAACTTGAAAATTTCCACCCTATCTCATTATGTAGCACTTTTTCTGTCCATTGCAGTATAAAGATTAATTCATGTTCTAACAAGCCATTTTCTGCATCCACTTTGATGCTAGGAACTTATGTACTAATGCTGAATACTTGTAGTGAGAAATTTTAATACTCTGCTGTAGTAGAAAAAAGACTTCAGATGCTAGCATTCTAATTTTCTCAATAGTTACTGTCACTGCAACCCTTAATTTAGAGCACAGAATTGGCACAATGGCAAATTACAGTGCTCCTCTAAAGCTTCACCTTCCAACCCAATGCTGCAATTGTGTCAGAATTTGAAAGGATAAGAAGAGTTTATTTCTCAGTGAGTGTGATGTCATGTTGATCAAGAATGAATACATGAAGTGAAGAGATTTGCAATGCCAGTGTGCTAGTTCAGAGCTCGTCACTCACATCTGACTTTCTGGAGCAGTAATTTTTTTTACTTGCCACTTGCAACATCCTTGAAAACATCCAGTAAGAGCGGTTGGAGCACTGAGTTGGCATTATATTGAATGTCATTTAGGTGTAATATATTTCTTCCTCTATTTACACATAATCTGATTTTATTGAAAAAAAAAAAAAAGACGCAAAGAGGAAATGCATAAACAGGAGCACTAAGATGGTATTTTTTTTAGTTTCTAGGAGATTCACTCTGAACTGATCTTACTTGGATGGTGGTAGCTTTTCATGCCTCAGGTCTCTGATACACACGATAACATTTGCAAAAACTACACTGCAGAAAACTATTCTGTTGCACTGTAAAATAAGTACACCAGTCAAAAAATCACAAAGGATGGTACTTTTTTGTTTTCTTAGTGGTAGATAGCAAAAAAATTCTGCTGAAATATTCTGTATGTAAGAGTAAAAACCTGTTATCATTCCTGATGCCTCTAACCCAGTGGAATTCATGTTTTATAAATGAAATGTTAGATCTTATTTCTTTATTGACTGGCAAAAGCCAGGTAAAATCCCAGAAGACTACCTACAGTACATCTTTTCTGACATGGGGCAATTGGCTGTTTCATTACAGGGAAATCAAACCAGATGTAACTTGATTCTTTATTACCTTCTTGTAGGGCAGAAATTGATCAATCTTTGGAAACCAGTATGGACAATAATTTAGATGATAACTTGGAGAGAGCATATTTTAATGTGTAAGGCCAGACAAAATAATGAAATTTTGCTTTAGAGTATTTAAAACGCAGTGAAAGGCACTGCTGCATAATTCTAAGCTTTTAAAATTTAGGGACACTTTGTCAATACTTATAAAATAAACTTTTATAAAATTTCATGTCATTATTACTTTTTAATCACTTTATGGTATGAAGGCTGGGAAATTTTTAGAATTCTATACAGGGCTATTAACTAATGGGTACATTCACAACCATGTTAGATAACAATGACAATATATCCGCAGATCCCCTTACTTGGGGTGACCGCTTCTCTTTTCTTTCTAGTTGACAAATCTAAACTGCTCACACAAGTTCCATCTGTAGTCAGTCAAGAGCAAAAAGATTTTCAGATGATGATTCAACACATAGATTTTAGATGCATTTCTAAGTATGGAATGAAACCTGCTTTGGAGACCTTCCTTTTCCCTAATCCTTCCTAAAGTAAACTTCCCTAAATTTATAATTAAGTTTGAAAATTGGTCTGTATAGCTAACTTGAAACAGTTTAATTGAATGAGAAGTATCCCAGATTTACTGATTCATTTTTAATTACCTATGTAGAGAAAATACATGGCAAATTAAAGTGATATTTGCTATGTGCTGACTTATAAAACACTCAGCAGTATAGAGGTAAAATGTGACATGTCAACAGTTGAAATAGGTACATAAGATTAATCATTATTAAACCATAACAAACTTTGTTAACAGTGATCTCAAGTTCAACAAAATGAAATGCAATGTCCTGCACTGGGAATAACACCATGCACCAGGAATAACACTGGCTACCAGCTGGAAAGCAGCTTGGCAGAGAAGTATCTGAAGTTCCTGGTGGGCACAAGCTGACTATTAGCCAGCAATACACCTTTGCAGCTAAGACCAAGAACATCCTGGGGCTGCATTAGAAAAATGGTGCCAGCATGTTAGGACAGGTGATTATTTCCTTCAGTTCAGGCCTGATGAGAACACCTGGAGTGGCAGGACCAGTCCTAGGCTCTCTAGTATAAGACAGACATAGACTTACTGGAGCAAGTCCAGCAAAGGGCAACAGAGATGATTAAGCGATTGGAGAATCTGACATACAGTGGAAGGGCTGAGAGAAATGGGACCATTCAGCCTGGAGAGAAGGCTCACAGGGAATCCCATCAGTATGTATAATAAACACTTGGGAACTATCTTCACCTGGCAAATGAACAAGGAGTGCTCTTTGCAGTAATTATATATGCTGGCAAAAAAATATGATAGACTTAACCAATCAGGAGTTTTCTTTCTCTTAAAACAAACAAACAAAAAACCCCAAACACTCAACCATTTTCTCCTAAGCAATATTCTTCACTATAACCATCATCTGACGATCTTATGGAAGTGTACAATATCCCAGACAATTTGCATGTGTGACTGGCATATAGCAGCAAGGAGAGACAAAGGGGAAATGACTGCTATACTCCAGAAAGGCTGTAGATTCACTGGGGTGTGTAATCTTAAGGACAGAATCAGCACAAGGTAACTGAAGAACAGGAAAAGATCACATTTTACTTAAAGTAGTGTCCATTTTCAAGTTGTTTTAATGTGCATCTTGTCCTGAGAACAGCGAATGAAATATCCAAAAACTGTCACAGCACTAAACCTTTCCTAGCTGTGTTAGATTAAGGTCTTTACTACACCTTTTCTAATAGCTAAAGGTCATCCAGGATTTATGCCTGCCCAAATATGAAGTTTTCTTATCCTGGGCTGTTAAAACTAGCAGCAACTAATATATCATAGAATCACAGAATGGCTTGGGTTGGAAAGGACCTTAAAGATCATCAGTTCTGACCACTCTACCATGGGCAGGTACACCTTGCACCAGAGCAGGTTGCTCAAAGCTCCATCCAACCTAGCCTTGAACACTTCCAGGGATGCGTTATCTACAACTTCTCTAAGCAACCTATTCTAATGCCACTCTTGTAGTAAAATCACAAAATCATAAAATCAAGTAAGTTGGAAAAGACTTTTAAGATGATCAAGTCCAAGCATTACCCCAGGACTGCCAAGACCACCACTAAACCATGTCACTGAGGGCCTCATCTATATGGGTTTTGAACACTCCCAGAGACTGTGGTTCCACCACTTCCCTGGGCAGCCTATTCCAATGCCTGATCACCCCCTCAGTGAAGAAATTTCTCCTCATTTCTTCCTTATATCCAAGCTAAATCTACCCTTTCTCTGTTTAGCTGTCTAGCCAGCATTAATACTTGTTCTATCCCTACATGCTGTTGTAAAAAGCTTTTCTCCAGATTTCTTGTAGACTTCCTTTAGGTACTGGAAGGATGCTTGAAGGTCTCCCCAGAGCCTTATCTTCTCCAAGCTGAACAAGCCCAGCTCTCTCAGCCTGTCTTAATAGCAGAGGTCCTCCAGCCCTCTGAGAATCTTCATGGCCTTCTCTGGACTTGTTCCAACAGATACACATCTTTCTTGTACTGGGTGCCCCACAGCTGGACACAGTAATGCAAGTAGGGTCTCACAACAGTGAAGTAGAGGGGAAGAATCACCTCTTTTGACCTGCTGGCCATGCCCCTTTTGATGCAGCTCAGGATATGGTTGGTACAGGTCATATAGCCAGGCTCTGTATGTCTGTCCATTTTCAGTTCATTGAACAGAAGTCATGAATCCCATCCAAAGTGAGGAGATAAAAAAAAAAAAATAATAAAAAAAAAGGTCTTTTGGGGGAATACATTTTAGGATTAGAAGTAACAGTGTAGTACATAGACATGACTTCCACATCTAAACAAGTGCACATCTGAATACTTTGATTCAAAAAATATTAGGTATTTCTAGGAATTTTTTTTTAACAAATCACAATATAAATGAAGTCAGCATTTTGCTAATTGTGGTAAATAACAGACAAACAACAGAAATATTTCTCTATGACATTGTTCTGGGACCAGCAACCTCATATTCAGTCAGCATGAAAATCCTTGAGGTGATATGGAATTAAGAGCTACCTTTTGACAGCCATCTTCATGTAATATTCAATCCCCTTTTCACCATCATAGGTACAGTACAGGCCTCAGGTCTCTGCTTGAAGAAGATAGAGAAGTTGGTTCATACCTTTGTCATGTCTAGGTTGGGCTACTGCAATTTATTACTGTAGCTAAGCCAAGCTAAAATGCCTGCTTCAGCATCTCCGATTTTGTCAAAACATCAATTGCTAGAAATCTACCCCAACTCAATACTGTTTTTCAACACACATCTTTAAGTGTTTCCATTTACTTCTAGTAAAATACCACTTTTATTTAAAAGGATGGCTTTCAGCTGGAGAACCAAACTAGCTTTGTTAATTTGTGTGTTTATTTAACAGACTAAATTTTGAAAGGGGCTTTCAAGTACGTAAGCATAAGCATTCACACATGTAAGTAATAGAGTTTATGCTCACAAAGCCCATTTTGACAAAAGTTATTGCTTTAGAAACTTCTATCCCGTGTGTAGGTAAGTGCTAGATCCATCACACTGTCATAGTTTAAGTCCAGCTGGTAACTCAGAATCATACAGCCACTAGCTCAATCCTCCCCCTTCTTCCCCCAACTTGTGGAGGAATGGGGTGAAGAGGAGAATTGAAAGAATGTAACTCCCAAGAGTTAAGAACAGTCCAGTAACTAAAGTATAACACAAATCACCACTGCTACCACCAATAATAATAATGACAAGGGGAATAACAAGGGAAGAGAATACATCTGCCCACCACTCGCCAACCAATACCCAGCCCAACTGAGCAGTGATCTAACCCTTCCAGGTAACTGCCCCCAGTTTATATAGTGGGCATAACATGCTGTAGTATGGAATACCTCTTTGGTCAGTTTGGGTCAGGTGTCCTGTCTCTGCTTCCCCCTGGCTTCCCTTCCTCCTTGGCAGATCATGAGGCTCAGAAAGTCCTTGGTCAGAGTAAAAATTACTTGGCAACAACTGAAAACTGGTCTTATCAGCGTTGTTCCCAGGCTGAAAGTCAAAACCACAGCACTGCACCAACTACTGAGAAGGAGAAAAATGACTGCTACTGCTGAACCCAGGACATAATGCATGCAAAGATGACAATGTTTTCAAAATAGAAGAACAAATTTTTCCATCAAGAAAAGGTTTTGAGTACATTCACGGCATCAGGCTTTCCAGAATTTTGCCTGTATTTAAAGTGAATTTTCTACAGGAGGTATCATTGTTAAAGCAGCAATTTCAGGACAAGACTGTCACAGCTCACTTCCTGTTTTAGTGGTTTAAAGGAAAACTGGTAGTTTTTGTAACTCTTCCATTTGTGGTGTGTTTTTTTTTTTCTTAACCTTAATAAGCATAAATACCTTAAAGAGCTACAAATAGAAAACTGTGCTAACCTAAATTAACTTTCTGCATGAAAACTGTAGGTTCTAATTTGTGCATATAAATTAATAATGTGTTATTGAAGTAGGTTGTTTCTTCTAGAAAGACATCTGACATGGATAAAAGGACTCCAAATGATAGGGAATATACCATATTCTTCACTAATCCACTGCAAAGCTGATTGCCCTCACTGTTATAAATGTGTATCTTGCATTTACTCTTTCAACTGAAATCCCCTGCGACTGCAAGTTGGTTCAAGTAAGATGCCATGACTTGTGTAACAGCTTAATACATCAATGACTGCTCCAAGTGCTGACAGTACAAAATGAGTGAGCTTTCCCCAACCATCATATCAGATACAATAATCTTGTTACAGAACATTTATGCTTAAATTTAAATTTATAAAGCATTGCACAGGATTTTAACCATGCTATTTCACTGACCATAATGAAAATTGTCTCACTGCATGCCCTACAAGCTGCTGATAAAATGTATGCATCAGACAGTAAGGGCAAGATATATGAAATGAATTGGGTGCTGCTGTGCTGGGGTTTGTAATGCCTAAACTTTTAAACTGCTTGACTTCCCTTCCGCTATCAAGGTCCTGGATTAGATGGTCAAGACTTAATGGGAATAACAATATAAATCACTTGGAGCACATAGCTGCCTCACAGCAGGCAGCAAGTTCTGTAGGAAGCCTCTTTATTCTAGCCACCATAAAGCTTTAGCTGTTGCTAAACAAGCAATGCACATTGAAATCTGGCCACGGTTTAACAGCTTTCTCTGCAATTAGAAGATACTGAAGATGCTTTCTGTGCTTCAATATCATGTGTCCAGGAGGTAGAGATACTTATCCCCTTCTGTGTGAGGCAGAAGAAAGATTTCAGTAGAAAGCAATAAGGGTGATGACTCTTTCACACAAGGCTCTTTTACCTAAGTTAAACCTCCGTTCCAGCATGTGAGAAGTCAGCAATCAGCTGTTTCCTGTGTCTGACACAATGATATTCCACACCACTCAAAAGATCAATCTAAGCACAGCATACCTCTTCAAACTCTTCTGAACTGCACTGTAAAATTCTGTATGGCCACCATCCTCCAAATTCTTTCCCTAAGCTAGGTCTCCAACATAATCTTCCTGGCATCACCATTTTCCATCACTCCAACTCCAAAAAAAGATTTCAATCCCAAGTGCCACGTGCCTCTCAGCCTTTCACAGAATCCTTAAATTGTTCAGGTTGGAAGGGGCCTCTGGAGGGCACCTGGTTCAACTCACTTGCTCAAGCACAGCCCCCTACAGCCAGTTGTCCAGGATCATCTTCAGATAGCTTTTCAGTATCTTCAAGGGGAGAGACTGCAAAACCTCTCTGGGCAACCTATGCCAGTGCTCTGTCACCCTTACAGTGAAAAAGTGATCCCTGAAGTTCAGAAAGAACCCTTGTGTTTCAGTTACTGCCCATTTCCTCTGGTTCTGTCACTGGACACCACCGTAAAGAGCCTGGCTTTGTCTTTTTGTGCCCTGCCACGAAGTATGTATACACATAGCTGATTCCCTAGAGCCTTAGCTTCCCCAGGTTGAGCAGCTCTCCAGGGTCTCATCTTCTCCCCACTGGAGAGGTGATCCAATCTCTTCATCATCTTCGTGTCCTGGGCTTCATGAGGTGGACATAAGTCTCATACTGAGGAACACAGAACTGGACACAGTACTTCAGGAATGGCCTCGTCACTGCTGAGTAGAGGGGAAAAGATCACCTTCCTTGACCTGGCAGCAACTTCCTAATGCAATCCAGGATACCATTTGCCTTCCTTGTGGTAAGGGCACATTGCTGCTTTATGTTATGCTTGCTGTCTATCAGAAGCCCCAGGCCCTTTTCTGCAAAGCTGCTTACCAGGTGGGCAGTCCTCAGCATATATTGGTGTACCTCCAGTCTGTCATTTCCATGTTTTGTATTTCTCAGACTCCCACATGATGAACAAGCAAGATGTGTTGAGTTCTTTGATCCTGCTGAAGCCTTACTTCTGAATTGTATGGATTACTCTTTCCAGGAAGCATCTGTAGCACCACAACACCTCAGAAATAGGATCTCCTGTTCTGGTGAAATGAGGGAAGTGGGGAAAGGAACTGAAATATATGTCCAAGAATGATAATCTACCAAATATGGCTAGATACAATTTATGCACTTTGCATAACGTATCACCGGGACTACAAGCCAACTCCTGCTCATATGTAAAAGCGCTCACCCCTAAGGACAATGGTTCTTCTCATTTGATGCCAATTTAATGCCAGATTATTCCATACAAAAGAATTTTCAAAATATACTTTGAGTTATTTATGCGTTTCATTGTAAATTATTTTTACCTTAAAAAATCAAACATCTCTGAAGAATTCGCTAGCATAGGTATCAAAAACTACGTTCACTCATTTCACCCCAGTTGCCACTTACAAAGTGAGAAACCTTTTCAGGACAAGCCAGTGAACTGTACCCAAGTGAATAATATAAACACAGGGGTGTAACAAGATATTTCAAGGTTTGAATCACATAGAGGTAAACAATTAGAGTCCTGAAACAGAAAAAGTTTCAAGTCCCTTGTCCTGTGCCCCTAGTGTCACTAGTCACACAGCTAAATTATAATTCAAAAGTGTGATCTAATTAGGAGGAGCCAGAGCAGTGGCGAGGAGACCTATTTATTTCAAACTCCATAATTTCTTTCCAAGTAAGCAAATCCCAAAGAATGTTTGGGGTTGTTTTTCAGAACTAGAATTATGTATATCTATTTTTATTAATAAAAGTGGTAATTTAATTAATAATGGTCACCAATTTATTAATATAAATACTGTTGCTATTAACAGGACAGCAAAATGTATACTGACTGCATGATTTACGTACTGTGATAATTCTCTGAATGACTTAATTGTCTGAGTGTTTAACAAAGAAGCATTCACAGTGGACTACAATGTACATGGCTATAGTTTATGACCTGCTAGTATGAACCGAATAATACTATCTTGTATAACATATATCTAAAATATAATATATGTGCACTTGAAAGATGAGTTTGGAGGTTATAATGTTAGACCCCAGGTTGGAGCTCTGGAAGTTTATACACAAATCTCATTGTCACCTAATAGATCTTTGCTGTTCTTTGCAGAAACTTATCTTGTCCTTTCTGTTTTACACCTTAGAAGAAAGCTTCAAACATGTTAACTTTTCTTGCTCTCATTATGTCTGAATGTAACATTTACCCTTGCAAGTAGGCAAGGGGATTCAGTTAATGTTTAGTTCTAGGTAACATTACTAATTCTTTTACCACACTTAACACAGAAAAACTGTTGTTCACTTAAAACACTGACATGTGCTGAAGACAGAGATGCCTTCTGAGCTATGTGGATTTCAGAATGGCTGCATTTCTTTTTGCAGAATCTTGAGATTCTAAAAAGTTCTCATGGTATATGGCAGAAGCAAAATTAAATATCCCTGAAGTAATTCTGTAGAAGTATACAAGAAACTTAATAAATCATGTAGACTGCACTTCAGAGCAACAATCTCTAACATATTTGGGGGATGAGGGACCTCAAACAACACCTCCAAAACCTATCACTAAACTCAGCATTATATGACTGCATTACACACCAGCTAAGGGAACTCTTCCTCCTTGTTTTTCAGTAATCTAACAAAGCATTTTTGTGTCTCTCAGCATTTAACATTCCAATTTGTTAAATGTCACAGAAGAAAAATAAAATGAAAAAAGACATCAGTTAATAATGTACTGTTGAATGCTTCATCATCCCATGACTCTGTGTTTCTCCATGTTGACCTAATTTGCCATGACAGGAACATAGTCCTTTTTTCAGAATATTCCAAGTGTAGAAATGGCTAAATTTTAGTGAGAACCCTATGCTACCTTAGCAAACAGAGCCATAGTTATTGACATCTATTTAACTGTTCATAGTAAAGATCATTAGGAAGACACAAATATACTAAATGGAACATGATTTATTTAGGTATTTAATGATTTAATTGCCCCAGTTAGGGGCTGATTCTTCCTCATATGGCACTCTGAAAATCTTCTTACATAAAATAGTGTAATTATTTAGTATCTTGCCAAATTAGGCAAAACTGAGCTGTAAATCCTAATTTTGTTAGGTTTGTCTGACACTAAACAAATCTCATGATTTAAAACCTTCAATTGGAACAGGACAAGTAGGCTAGGGTTTTAAAACAATAATATAACTTCCATCTGTTGATCATAAATTTAAACTCCTCCATACTTGTTATCAATTAAAATCCTTATGCGTTGACAGCAGTGACTACTACAGGAGTTTCAGCCACAGTGGACCAAAGGCCACATCACACAAAAAACATAGGTACAGGAGTTCTAATATTGTAGCACTTAAAAATCTTAGAGTGAGAAGTTAAGGACTGAAAGGCTGATAAAATTAAGCCTCTCTTTCACCTTCAAGACATCCATCCCAAAACAAGATTGAGACATTATGGCATTATTGTAAGGTTCTATTTCCATATTTCACTATCCTGTAAATGCAAAAGGGCCTATAGCAGTCATTACTATTAGGGACCAATTCACAAATGCAAGAAATCGGAAAACTGGAGGAAAAGGATAAGCAAAGTGGTGAAGATTTAGGTTAAATGTCAGATTGGAACATTCGGCTGAAATTATTGCAAAATACTTGCTGGCAGAGAGAATCATAAATCTGGCCAACTACATATATTAAAAGTATTTTCCATGCATTATTTATTTTAAAATAATCACCTTCCAGATTTTAAGTATTAGAGAGACTCTGTTTTTCCCTAGAAACTTTATTAATTTACCTATCCCAGTATAAGCCATTTATCCAATTTATCTACTGTTTTATTCTACAAGCTGCCTGTAATTTGAGCTGTCACATTAATATATAGTGATTCCAGTGCACTTAATCAGGACAACTCTAAAATGAAAAAATGGAAGGAAATGCATAAACATTTACAAGGTCATCTGCCAGCATGTTGTTTCATGAATGAAAGTATCCTATGAGGCACATTTTAACCTCAAAAGACAAGCTGAACATGAGTATACATATTTTCATATTCCTAGATGCATAGATTTCATGCATACTACTTAATATCTGCCATTCCTATGAGACAATTGTATTGAAAATATTAGCCCCAAATGCAGTACCACAAAAAGACTAAGCTCAGATTACTATTTCATCTTTCACATTTGCAACCAGTTTCACACATTCCTCCCTTATGACCCTGAATCAGTTTTGGCAACTCTCACTGATTACCATGTAGTTTATACTGATTCAGAAGAATGGATTAATTCCCTTCAGTTGTGTTCTCAGAAGCCTGGAAATTGCTTTGGATACACTTTCTACAGGGTCCCTTTCTCTTCTGCTGTACATATATGGAGGAACTTCAGGGGATTTCAAGATGAGGACATTCCCGCATCTGCTGATGTTCCAGAAACTTTTCACAGCAAAGAACGTTTCCTGAGGGGGCAAAAAAATATCTGACTTAGCAATGAAAACATCAGCAACTTTGAAAAAATATGTAAAAGATTACTTAAAAAAAGTTGTTTAAAGTTATCACATGCAAATAGGAGTATATTTCTAACTGTAAGGAAAAAAATCCATTTCTTCCAACAAAGATCAGAGATGAGGAAACAGCCAAAGTAGAAAAATAATCCATGTCAATTTACTAATTGGTTACATCTACTTGGGTTCCTGCTTGTGACACCATTATCCTAGGCAGAACATTAAAATGCAGCTTGCAGTCCAGTTATCTGACTGTTTTAGATGACAAGGAACAGGAAGTAAGTGTGAGGAAGTGAAGTATGATGATCCTTGTCAAAGCCCTCTCAGTGTCATACAAGAGAATATCACTCCACTCAAACAAACTTTAGAATAGATTCCAATTACAGAGTGGAGACCACCAGGCACTTATAGGGTGGCAATTACTTATTTTAGGTATCTATTTTGGATGTGTTTATTCACATCCTGAGAACACATAGCATTCAACAGCATACAGAGGCAGCTAGATAATTCACACATGGACAATGAAGGTGCACATATCTGATGAAAGACCATGCCATGTCTTTGATTGAGTTGGGACATTTCATTCATTTGGGAAAGTCAGTGAGGATCCTTATGAGTGACTAACTCCAGTGATATCTGTATTCCACAAGTCATTCAGTTTGATTATGTATAATGCCAGATATTACGTTACCCAATTATCTGTTCCTTATTAGATAAGCTTCAGGCAATGCTGCGGCTTATGGCCAGTTGCCTTTTCTGTTGAAACATTAGGTCATATTTATATCTTTCCAAAGGTTTCACTGGGACTCTGAGGGCTGACAAGCGGGAGGGAAGGAATGACATCCAGAGGGATCTTGACAAGCTTGTGAGATGAGCCAATGCCAACATCATGAAGTTCAACTAAGCCAAGTGCAAGGTCCTACACCTGGGTCGGAGGAATCCCAGGCACAGCTACAGGTTGGGCAGAGAAAAGATTCAGAGCAGCCCTGTGGAGAAGGGCTTGGGGGTGTTGGTTGATGCGAAAGTGAGCATGAGCCGGCAGCGTGCGCTCACAGGCTAGAAAGCCAACCGTATCCTATTCAAAAGAAGCATAACCAGCAGGTCGAGGGAGGTGATCCTGCCCCTCTGCTCTCATAAGACCTCACTTGGAGTACTGTGTGCAGTTCTGGCATCCTCAACATAAGAAGGACATGCAACTGCTGAAACAAGTCCGGAGGA
>JAOEHX010068970.1:0-12031 GCA_025448015.1 Bolborhynchus lineola
GTGGTGAGGCACTGGAATGGGTTGCCCAGGGAAGTTGTGAATGCTCCATCACTGGCGGTGTTCAAGGCTGGGTTGGATAGAGCCTTGGGTGACATGGTTTAGCGTGAGGTGTCCCTGCTCAAGGCAAGGGGATTGGAACTAGATGCTGTTAAGGTCCTTTCCAACCCTAACTATTCTATGATTCTATGACTCTATGATTTTTATCCTATTAAACTTGACTATCAATTCAACACTGTGACATCTCTGTGGTGGGCTTTCAAATTTGCTTTAGTCAGAAATGATAGTTTTAGGATCTCTGTAGTATGCTACAGTTTCACTCTGGTAATAAGCTGTTAAAAAAAAAATCTAGCATAAAGATTCTCCAGGTTACTATTTTATAATAACCTACAACTATTCTTGGTTATGATTTCCATTTAACTCATTTAACATCCTTCTTACCTAGTTTCAGTCAACAATGACTTTTGTTGCTTTTAAATCAAAATATGATTTTAGCTTCTATCTGCATTCCTCTTATAGCAGATTTTCAATTCCTTATCCAAATAATGACACACTGGAGAAAAAATTTATTATTTAATTGTATTTCAGAAATAGCTTGAGTGCCCGCTGAACTGACACCTTTCTGACTAGAAAGCTTCATTGATTTCCATCATAGCTTCCCTGCTGCTGTTCATAGAGTTTCCTCTACAGAAAATGCTTTATAGATCCCTTTCCATGACTCATACCATTTGTAAGGGATATCTTAATGACAGTTTCTTGTATATGCACAGGTTGATGTGGATAATTGGCAATGATGATGCATTCTGGGAGCTAAGGAAAAAGAGTTTTTTTGAGGGTTTTTTTGAACTAGACTTCCATTGGATTTCTCTCTTAAGGAATTCTTACTCAGTCCTCACAGATGATACTAATCAGGAGTGGATATTTTTAGCATGAATCATCCTCTTTGTTCCCAGCTAATTTTATAAGTATATTTGGCACACATAAAGCCAAACATCTGCAAGAGCAACCCCAAGGTAAGACACTAGTATGTGAAATTGCATGTATTTATGTGCAGTAAGTAGAGAACTACTATGTGCACCAACATTTTATAACTTGATCTATCATCAGCAAACTGCTTAGTCCAGTTTTGTGATTAAGCCTCTGAAACTGTTATATTAATTGCAAAGAAGGTGAAAATTATTTGCTGAAAACAGGCAAATATTTCTAGATGGACTTACAACTCATACTGCTACTTAATAAGGGAATGCCTCAGATATGAAGTCAGAAATAAATGGTGTTAAATTGAACATACAGGTGCTTCTTTTTAGGGGATTTAAGTTACTACTTTAAAGTAGTCCAGAGGTACAGTGAAAGATACATTGTTTTAAAGCTTGAGTGGTATAGAAGAAACTTATTCTTGGGTGTTGCAGAAGAAACTTGTTTGCTCACTTTTTGGTTTTGACATATTGCAATGTTATGGGGAATGCTCCTTACATATAAACCAAAGAACAACTTTGGAAGTGGTGGAATCTGTCAAATAGAATAAACAGAGCCTCTGAAGCCTGTTGAAAAAGGACTGCCTTGTCCTTCCTTCTTTCTTCCCATTTCCCTGAAAAGATAGCTGAAAGACTCAAAGCTGTGAGTAAGTTTGGATTCTGATTCAGGTAAAATCAAGTAGTAGCTGGACCATAAAAGTAACTTGTTGCTGTGTTTGCATTTCCAGCCTGGAGCCTACAACAAGCTTACTAATAATTTATTAAACCACTTAAGCAAATTTTTCTTTTTCAGTTGGGAAGGCCTGGAACCAGCTGTCTCTGCAGCTGATGTTACTGTTTCATCTGTGCTAGAGAAGCTTTTACTCAAGATGGTTGGCTCAGTCACCTTTTCAGCTGAGTGCATCTTTTCCATAACCCTCAAGACTTTCTTCCAGCTCACATGCTTCATCATTTAACTGATCTCCAAACGCAGGCCAATTCTCCTTTCAACCTTTATTATTCTAGTTTTGTGATTTGGCATGTGTCTATTCACTAGTTTTATTATATTTCTGCTATAATAAATTTACCAACTTTGTAAAAAATCATACAGTCATGGAATTATAGAGCAACTCAGGACGGAAGGGATCTCAAAAGCTAATCTGGTCCACACTCAAAAAAAAAAAAAAAAACACAAAAAGACTCATTTTAAGCTCTGACTGTTACTGTTACATTACAATAAGGCATCCATGAAAGCTGGACAGTAACTATGCAATCGGCAAAATTATTCTGCGATAAAATCTCTGGTCTCATTGAGTATGGCTCTTTTACAGATAAATGTAAATATTGTGCCTTTAAAAAAAAATAAATTACAGCATCAAAATTACATATGTGCTTGAAATGGAAACAGACAACAAAAGACAGTATAAAAACATACATTCTGTAGGCTTTCTTGGATTGTTTTTTTAAATGTGCTTAAACACTCAATATGAAATCATGAATCTCTGATGGAGTCCACTTTAATGTCAGTAATGCTTTGCATGCATACTCAGTGTGAGAGGCACTTTTTTCTGCTGGGGCAGGACTGCAGAATAGATAGAGTTGTCTATACAGTATGAGATTCTTCAGGATTCAAGAGTTTGAGCAAATATTTTGAATTAACATTTTGGAAAAAGTTAAGCTTAATAACAAAGTTCTTCTTAAACTTATTCTTGCCATACAAATGGGAAATAAAACAAACAAAAGGAAATATTAGTTGATGAGAACATTTCACACAGTGAAAGCATATTCACTGGTTTAGATTTATTAATCCCAAATGGATTTCTAAGGTATTTCTTCAAATTCTTCATGGATTAGATATTTGAGTTACTGCATAGCCACTTTACTGATTCTGTCTGTCTTAAATTAAAATGTTGGAAAGATAAAATATAATACAAGTTGCAACTCTAGGGAATATACCTGACAAGTCCTAGTATCATTGGAAGTAAATTCGGTGCTGAAAAATAAGATCCTCTATTCCTTGCCTTAGGCTTAGTCTACATCATGAAGATAGCACACCAAGAAATTTTTGGTTATTGCAAAATATAATAGTTTCTGTTCCATTCTTTCTTCCTCCTCTGATTCTTAAAGCAAAAAGCTGGTAGACACAATAATCTGTTGTTTTGTTTTTTGTTTTTTTTTTTGTGACTACGTAACCTCCATTTCTGTCAAAAGAGGCCTTTGGGCATTTTAACGAAAGTATTACTAACACTTTCAAATGACTGATCCACTAACTTTAATACCAAAGTTGTTATCCTAAACTTGCATTCAAGAACTGGGGCTCTAATTGTGAGAACCATGACAATTTCACTTTGTACTGTCAGTTAAAACTTTCTCTATATACCATAATAACAGCAAATTCCAGTTCCCCAGCTTTTATTAAAGAGCTTTAAGGCAATTTTCTGCAACAGGTCCTCAATAATCTCATGACATGGCCCTTCAGGAGCTGAAAGCAATGAAAATGTTGTTAAGATGGAAAACCTGTAAATGAACTGACAAAGCACTACCAACAACCCTGCTGAGACCTCATATATTGCAAACATATACAAAAAGTAGTATCAAACTTGCAGAGGTCAGATTTATAAATGTCCTTGAGTCATTATATTATTAAGTTTAATACAGATTGAAAATTTAGTAGTACTCTAGGCACTGTGTTTATACAGGTATAGCTATGAAAAAGTCACGTACCCACAACCATGTAATTGCTTCAATGTCCTTTAAGAGTTTAGAATAGAAAGTACCTCTGATGGTTGTGTAAGAGCATTTAGTAAATTCTGATTTAATGGTTCCTACTCAATATGATCATAGTTATATTAAAAAGATGTCTGTGTTTGAATGCTGGATTCTGGAAAAAAAATTCTTTTTAATTATTTTAAAAAGAAATATTTGAAAAAAATGTGAAAAAACTGTGAAAAAAAACTTTTTAAATTAAGATTTTTTTCATCTTAAAATCTACTTACATAAATAGAAAGTTTTCAAAGTTTTTATTTCTTTAAAAATACTTGCAAATTTGGCACAATCTTTTTATTTTTTGTTGATAATCTATAAAGCATTTTTTTATGTCCTTTTTCATGTAAAACCTGCACATATTATTTTATGTGGATGTCTCTGTGGACTCCAGATTAACAACCCAGTATTCCCAAGTTTTCCAGAAGCTCAGTTTTCACTAGACATTAGATTTTGTGTTGTTTAGACATACTATATATATATTTTTTTTTTGCAACATATTTGTGTTGCTAATGTTTTATGCATTTTAGAATAAATCATTGAAAGGACACTTTTTACTCTCACTACCTCACAGCTCATGATTTGGTGCATCAAGGACTTCTTTGTTGTTGTATAGCTAGGCAGACTGAAAGCATGCAAAGTAAAAAATGGCAAGCCTCTTTCATCTCAACAAAGGGTGCTAAGGCTTTCTTTCCAGCATCTAGAGTCTGTAAGTTCTAAATAAAGTTATTAAGAAAACCTTTCCAATCATTAAAACATCCAGTCCAAGCCAGTAAAAGTAACAGGAAAAAAAGCTCAACCCATATCTCATTGGTTGTTGAGAAATTGTAAGCCACAAGCTGTCTAACATGTAATTCCCACCAACAGGTTTGCTAGAAAAAAAATAAACCACAACACAAAAAACCCAAACTAAATCAAAATACCTTCCCCTCTCCCCCCAAAAAAACCCAAGCCAAAACAAAACAAAAACCTCCCTGGTTCTGAGAAATATGTATTCAGTCTGAAAAAAACTTTATACCAAAAACTTACAGACAAATAATTCACTTCCAGTGCAAAAAATCTTGTCCACATTGATGATGTAGAAAGCGATTACACTCAACTATTTCAGAATTTCAAATGTCTGTAAGGCTGAGTCCATATCAACAATTTTCCATTCAGTTAGACATTTTTTATTTTTTGATATTTGTGTTTAAAGTAACTTTTCCACTTTTGGACATGTGCATTCTTCCTCTGCATACAGTGTCCTGATCATTTTAGGCACATCTGATGCAAAAGAACTAAAAAAGATTAGTGAGGAAAGATATGTTCACTTTCAAAACAGTGTGGAAATTCTGATTTTCCTCTATTTAAGTGTTGCTATTTATGCAGGTAACATTTACTTGGAATTCTGAAAGAGAGAAGGTCCTTAATATTTATCCCTCTTATACCTGTAAATTACCTCAGTAAATTAAAAATATAAAATGTGCATGGAAGTCTGGCTTTGATTCAGTGTATTGGAAACTTGTCTATTCAGTAATCACGTTGACTGATACATGGTGGACTACTTAGCAAGTGACTTGGGATTAACAGTATGTATTTCATCATGTTGCTTTTCATTAATTTATATGTACCAACCTATCAGAAGTTGCATAATGGTGATTAAAAAGAATAAAAAAATAAATTGCTAGGGGAAACTTAGGAAAACATTGACAGTTGTTAAAAACAGAAAAAACACTCAGAAAAGAAAGGTTAAGTATTTTTGGTTGGTTTTTTTTTTTTTTTTTCCCCTGCTGTTATTTTTATAATAAAGGAAATCACTCCCTGCTTTAGCTGAGGAATGCTTATTGATAGCAGCAGGTAGTCCAAACCTCTGGACTTTATTAATCAGAATTGCTCCTGGCACTGCAGAGTTTATTTGAAAGAAAAATAGAAATAAAGAAATATCTGTATTAAAACTTCCCTATTTCACTTGTTTGGTTTTAAAAGGTGCTCTTTAATTCATTATTTCAAACCTTCAGAGGAATTTGGATTAAAGCATATATGAAAGATAGGACCTTAGGTCCGAGACCTTTTTCCAAAACTCACTTTTATTAGTGGCAGAACTGATGTTAACTGCTCCCCAAATACGTTTCATTATTTTCGGTAAGTATGGTCATCTTTATTCCAGTTCCAGAATTTTTTCCAGTTCAGAAAGGGTCTCTAATTCAGTTGCATACTTCCCTTAAGTCAGTCCCTCCTCATACAAAAGTCATATTTAAGTATTTTTTAATTATTTTCTTAATGTTTTCAAGAAATTATCTTTCCTGTTCAGGCACTAAGCTACTGTTCTTTACCAGGATCTCATTAATTCAACTTCCTTACTTTAAAGATGAGAAACAGACAAACGGGGAGGTGAAATGACCTGCCAAGTACTGCCTGGGCAGGTGTCAAGCTACCCAGTAGTAAAGCTTGATACAGAAATCCAGCCATGTGGAGGGGTTCCTATTATTTCCCACCCAGCGCTGCCTGAGTGTTGGTCTGTATTCTCCCATTTACACCAATGTTACTAAGCTCTTGAATCATAATGATGTCTATTTGTCAAGACAAGTGTCCATTTGTTAGTTTTCAAAGCTTTTTTCCCTCTCTTTCCACTTGGAACAGCATTATATCTGTGTCACAAGAACAATGAAAACTTCTTCCTTACACTTTAACTGGATTGACTAAATATAGGCTTCCTATACTACAGCAAAGCTTCACAATGAGCATGCACTATTCCATTTCCAAATTACATACTCCTTAATGTATAATGATTTAACCCTCAAGGAACAGCTTTCATTGCTTCTCCTGCATTCATTGCTTCTGCTGCATTCATTATTTTGTGTCCCCATCAAGATCTCTTCTTTATACAATAAATAGATACCTGGAATAATGTTATTTTTATCTATTTTTAAATAGATCAGATACTTTAAAATGAAACTGACAATGAACTTGTATTTGTTGCTCCTTTTTCAGTGACTTAATGTTATCAGTGAAGGACACTGTCATTTTCTATAACTATACACTGTTCTGAATATAGAAGTAGCAAGGAAAGTACTGAACTATAAAAGAACTTTTTCTATAAATTATAATCTGCAAAGTTTTACTCAGCTTTTTGTTCAGTGAACAGTTATATTGATAAATTAAAAAAACTCCATACTCCATTATCTTGCAACAGTGTAGAGTTCTTTATGCGTATTAAAAAAGAATGACCATAGCTTGCCCTTTCTATGGAGCGGAGCTCAGCTCAGTGCTGAAGTACAGAAGCTCCTCTGCATTTACCTAAACCAGCAAGCTGTAAAATGATAGGACCAAAAGTCTTACTCTTGTGAAAATGCAGATGGGATGGCACATAACAAGAAGGCAGTTTTTGTCTCCTCCCTATAATATAAGCCATTTCAAGTGTACATATGAATAAAAATATTTTCAAGAGAAAGTGATAGAGATTATATCTGCCCTGAAGTTAGACTGTGATTAGACAGCAAACTATAAGAATGTCTGAGTTCAATCTTTAGTACTTTCATGGAGCAGCACAGTGGTTTTATGTTTTTAAAGACAAAATTGAATCCAATTTTCCTTTTCATACTTACCTAATTTAATCTCATTTTGTATATAAGATTTTCTCCTTTATGATTATTCTTTCCAGGAGAGCTGATATGTGCACAAGGAAGCAGACCAGCATACTTTCCTAAACTGAAATAGCAGAAATATAAACCAGAGAGAGAGCCTGAAAGAAAAGCACTTACGAAGTTTGTGACCTGCGCTTCCTTGAATAATTTTAACATGCTACCCACCACAGTGAAGGAAAATAAATTGTGTAAAAAAATAAAAAGAAAATACATTATATTAAAGCAGAATAAAATGTTCTCTTACAGATATGGAGATCCTTATCAACTTACTGAGTTGAAACATATTAATAAATGATATAGACTTCTAAAGCTGAACTTGATTAAAGACATTTCACCTATTAAATAATTTTCTCTTACTAATAGGATTCTTTTTTTTTGAATGAGCTGTTAAATTATGTGCTTTTGTCATTATTTGTAATTATAATACTGAGGAGTTATTAATTTAATAGTATTGAGATAAACCAGTTCATTAGTTCACTAAAATTAGCAGTCTAATAGTATATTCCATAGAGCAACCCATAGGTTTCCCCCTTATAAAAAAAATCAGGACAATTCAGTCATCATGATTTAAACTTAGTATTTGGAATTTAAAAAAAATCTATTTTTTTTAATTTATCCATTCTTTTCTAAAAGAAGACACAAATAATCTAGTTTTGTAAACAATTTCTTTCTTCTTTTTGTTTCATTTCTATTTTATGTAACTGCCTCCCTCTTTTATTTCCCTAAAAGGTTATTAAATCAATAATAAAAAAATGATAAAACATTGCACTTATTTCCTACTAAACAGACTTATAGAGCATGCAACACTAGTTATCTGAACTACTCTAAGTTAAAAGAGAACTGTGAAGTAATAAGTGCTTCCTGTGCTGCTGACAGAAGAGGCATTGGAAGGCTATTTATTTCTGTAAATAACAGCCTGAATAACTCACTGAGGAGATAGATACAGTAGTTTTGCAGATTACCAGATTGGTCAGAGGTTTGTTTTATTGACTGCAATTCATGAATAGCATAGGCATAAAATTAAGATTTCATATCTAAAAAAAATCATGTGATGCTCTTTATATGCAGGAGAAAGTTTTGCAGGCAGCTGGAAAGCAAGCTTCAGGAGAACACCTGATTAATTGTTTTTTCCTATCTAAATTCTCAAAAGCTGGTAGCATTCAGCCTGAAGTATGTGTTCATTCCCTTATTTCATTTTTAAAATATATCCTTTTGAAAAACATGAACTTCTGAGAAAGCTGCTGCTTCTTGCAGCTGCTACCTGTAATCCATCAAGAAAGATCCTTTAAGAAAGTTTTGTATCCATTAAATCACTTAAATGGTGTAAGATGTATAGTAAATAAATGCAGTGTAGACTTAAAAATGTAGTACTGAAACTGCTTTTGCAGTTACTTGGGACTTTTTTCTGTTTGTTCAACATATATATGGGACAGGAATTAATGGTCCATCAATACATGACTAGCCTACATTTCGGAGATTCCACAGTAGTAAAAAAACCCCAAACAACAGCAGAACATTTTATTATTGTGAAACTGTTATATCTATGACTTAGAAATCATCAAAACCACAAGAAGAAAACCAAAACAAAACTGTGGGTGGAGGGAAAAGCTTGGGGTAGTCTTTGTAACAGCATCCCAGTATGGCTCACAGTTGTAAATATGTGTCTAGAATGAGGCACTGGTGTGAGGATACAAGCCTCATTCTCCTCCAGAGGAAAATGTAGTGCTTCCAGCTCCTGTATTAAGCTTCTCAGGATGCAGTCATGCTTGTGCCAGAGCCTCTGTTTTGATTTTATTTCTTCTAGAAGCTGGGAACTCTGCTGGAATACAGTTTTTGAAGAAGTAGTTCAATGCTTTGCTTAAAGAAATGAGAAGAGAGCATATATGACTAACATAGGTCACTATCACAGCCCACCCTAAAAAAAATAAAAGGAATTAAGAACTAACACCCACCAATATACAAGTCTTATTGACAGGCCAACTTCCTATCATTTTAAACCTGACCAGGCACTTTAAAATTATTTGTGTTGGCTGAAAAATACTGTGTTTAAGAATTTTTTTTTTTCTTTTTTTTTTTTTTGTGGTGCAGTAATGAGAATGGGCATATTTTTTTGATGTCTCTGGTTTCTTACTAACATCATTAGATTTATTGTTTGGAGAAGACAAGTGTTGCACTGCTCCAAAGTTTGTTTGTTAGTTCACGTGTCTTCTGTATATGCCTTTGCATATGCTGTGATCTATGACACCACATGTAAAATGGAAGACTAGAAGCCCTAACATGCAGTTAGCTGGTAAGTAGGTTGGCTATTTACTGTGTTACAGCATCGCCTCCTCAGTAAGAAGATGACATATGATATCATCATATGAACCTAAACGATAGTGATGCTTCCTTTTGCATCAACAAGGGGAGTGTGAAAGAGTTCAGAAGTCTGGAAGGTAATGTGTACAACAGTAACTCTTCCTGCTTTATGACATGTTTGTTCACTTAATTAAAAACTTCACTTAATTAAAAACTTGTGAAAACATCTGATATAGTTCTTACTTGTCTCTTTGAATTGCTTATCCGTAACTGTGACAGATAACCCTTTTTCATTTTCCAGGAAACTTGCACATTGAAGAAATGAGACCTATTCACAGTTCAGACATACTGTAAGTAATTCTTACGCTGTTACAGTGCATGCCATATATCAGGCATTGTGCAACAGAGGGAAGTTTTACATCTGCACTGTGACATCTTCATCCTATGCAGTTTGTTTTCTGGTGTCTTTATAGGCTGGCACACATCCATGGCTCTTATGAATCTTATAGGGGACAAAAAATGCAAAAACTGACCACTCCATGTTATTGAGACCAATATCATCATTAATAATACTGGATAAAACTGTATTAGATGTTAGGACATCTATCAGGAATATGAAAAATGTCTAAATGTTTAGAAATGGAAAAAAGGAAACAGGAATATATTTTTTTTTAGTATCTACTTCTTATTCAGCTACTGATTCTGAAGATTTTGGACAAATCTTTTTAAGAGTGGCTATGAATCTGAAATAGACTAGAAAAAGAAATAACCCAATTGCAGTATTGCATCCTGTCATTTCTAAGACCTGATAAAAATAATACAGATTTTTAGAGTGAGGATTTGTCTTGTCACTCTTAACTCACTGTATTTCTGTGTCTGTATAAAACAGATTTTAATATAACAGTCACTGTGTCTTATTATAGAGATCTGTTTTCATTTCTGAATGTAAAATATATTTAACTTATGCTCATGAGTAGTAAAACCCACTCATTTTAAATTTATAGTATATATAAGAAGGCTACGAATTTGCTTACATAACATCTTACAGTTTCACCAGCTTCTTGAAATTTTCTATATGTAATATCAAACATTAAGAGTTATACTTAAAATAAACTGAGAACTTGAACTGAAACCACAAATTATTCTTCCAGATCTAAAAGTCAGAAAAGATCTCTATTGATTACTTTTTCAATATGTATAAAAAGAGAACACCATCACTTCTTACCCCATAATTAGTTGATAAATAGAAATATACCTGTCAAAAAAGATTCTAGTCTTCATTTAAGCTTGCTAGTTCCACCCTATCCAGAGTATATGTTCAGAATTAGGGAATATGCATCATCATGACCGCAGCTAAGTCAAACATATGCTGTGACTGCACAGAGATAGACAAGATGGATGCCAAATACAAGCATGTACATGCCCTTTCTGTCTGGGAAATATGCCATTTTATTTTGTTCATTCATTTAAAGCCTGAGAAAACCTAGGAGCTTCAGTTTGAGGTACGTGTGTCTTTTAGATTAGTATGAGGAAAAAAAAAAAAGCCTTTCAAGAGAGATTTCCTGCCTTCTTCACCTCTTGTCATTTTAAAGATACTGTACTGAATATTTGAATTGCTCAGCCGGCGCCATTGCGTGCAGAAATAGCAGTCAGTGCGGCCAAAATGTATAAGGGAAAAATGAGACAGAAGAACTATCCTACTTCCCTGAGCTGACTGAAGAAGGAAGTAGTGGAATATTTCAGTGATAATTTGGAAAGCTGGAAATTGCTTTAGTTAAATAGATTGTCAAAGTTCTGTATAGAAAGATTTTTCCTGAGTAAGTTTCATGGAATGAGGAGAATAGAGATTCCAAATGCTCTTAGTGATCTGATCAGTCTTGCTGCTGAAGAAGTGCATTGGCAATGTGGCAGGAAACTAATCAAGTTTGTTTGCAATTTGAAAGCTATTTAGGTCTTATAGAGTAAAGAGATTGTGGTGATGATCTATATTGTAAAAAAAAATAATAATCTGACTAGATCTACTCACAGGTATTTTCCCAGACATTGTTCTCAAGAAGTACTGGCTGATAGTTAATTTTGTATGGCTCAGTTCACCTGAAAAGATGACCGCTTTCTTCTCCATCTTATTTCTTTAGATTTTAATTTTTTTTTTTCAGGATAAACTGAAAAAACAAAATTGGCAATCCTGAAATCAAATCCATCCATTATCCAATGATAATTTTGTCTGAGAAAATCCATAGAAACTTCATTTAGGCATATTTTCTATAGTAATGAGCTTTAACGAGTCCAATTCTTAAAAGCTAATGAAACACCCCCAAAACTCTTTCAGCTCTCCATTGTCTTCGATCAACATTTCCAGTATGACAATCATTTTATTAAATATTATCAAATACACGC
>JAOEHX010068972.1:7881-43633 GCA_025448015.1 Bolborhynchus lineola
ATGAACCCCCCCCCCCCCTTTGTTTTTTTTTTTTAGGACATACTTCCAGCTAAAAGGGTCGTTTCTTTTTCCTCGTACCTTAGGCTGCCTTTGTTCCAATAAGTGGTTTTAAGACAAACATGGTTTGCTTCATATAGATATTGAGACTAGTATAAAGACGGTGGCAGCTTCCACTTTGAAAAGCTATGTAACAGTTTGCCTTAGTGAGAGAAGAACATCTTCACATCTGTCTTTCTGCAGCATTTGCATATGTAAAAGTTTAGCTGCTTGAACCTACTAATAAACGAGGAAGCTTTTGTGGGTCATTAAAACTGTATAGAATAAGAAAATAATCAGGATTTTTGCCTGTTGAATAATGGAGAGAGCAAGGGACATACCAGGAAAATACATACCAGGTTTGGCTCTCTTTTTCCTATTACTTTAGTTCCAGAGATGCCACCACATGCCCTTGAAAATAGTTTGCATTTTGTATTTCAGAGATAATATTTTGAAGGTAGTTCAAGTGCTAACATATTCCTGAAGGTAGAATGCAGATGTATTCCATTACTGGTGCACTGTTGAGGGAACATGCCGTCCAGAAGACTGGGTTGTTGGAATCAGACTCTTCCAGAAGGCTTCTGGTAGCAAAACCAGAATTTACTCAGCCTTCTTTCCATTGAGGTGATGTTAAAGAATTTTACCATAAGGGAAAAAGTTGGACAATGAAATTGGAAGCACATAATCTTCTGTAAGTAATCACATCCATTATGATAAAAGCAGAGCGCAGAACATTCTACTATAGAATTGAGATTCAACTATAAAATTGAGACTTTGCCTCTTGTTCTTAGTCGTGTAAATAGAGTAATAGTGTTTATATTCCTTGACCAAATAATTCTAATATTTCTTAGGACTGAGTATCTGGATGCAAATTCAAACACTGTTTGTCAGTACTTTTCAAGTTTCACTATGGAGAAATAACTGACTTCTGCAGTTTCTGCATTTGTACATTCAGAGACCAGTTTCCTGGTTTTCCCAAATAGTTTAATTCCTTCATTTCTTTTTTTTCCCCTTGAGATATTTGCAGCTGAATAGAATCCCCTTGGTTATATTTGTACTTCTTAATTAAGCACAGGCCTGAAACCAGGTGGATGTTCTAAACCTGTAAAATGTATTTTAGTGCAAGGAAAAAGAAAATATATTTGATTTACAACCAATTTTTAGCATATAATTTATACACTTAATAAATTACATTAATATTATGGTTGAATTACTTGAGTTGCTTTATATTATATATACTTACATTATATATACTTATATAATTATTATTATTAAATGTATATAAGCATGATATAAAAATTTAAGCATGATATTAGCAGTGATGGGTGTTATAGGATGATATTATCAGATCATTGTTAGAGCAATAATTTTTTTAACTTACAGAGCATATAAATGAATCAGTTTTCTACAAGTGAATAAAGCTTCTCCAAGCTTTTAAGGTGCCAGTCACCAGTTTAGATAACGTGTGCTTAAATAAATAACAGCTTAAATAAATCGCAGCTTAAATAGGTGACATAATGTAAACTAAATAATACTAATTTCTCATTTTTATGAAACTCTGATGCCTTCTTTATTATAAACAATAAGATATAATAAGCTTCCATTGCAATGTTTAAACCAGTGTAATTTCTGTTGAACATTTTACTGCTACATGTTGGTAGCTAAACAAATGAAACTAACTGGGACCAAAAAACCCCACCAACAAGCATCACATATAGTGTACTGATGAAGACTCTGTGTTGTAGAGCATCCATACTGTTGACTATATCAACGTTTACTTGCATATTAGCAACCAAATTTTTGAAGGGTCAAAAAAGATTTGTTCAGTTTAATTTTTATTTAAAAAACTTGGAGATTTTAGGAAGATAAATTCAAACCAGTTGTTCAAAATTAGCGTTAACAAATAGAGCTTCCTATAGAAGGACATGAAAGTATTTCTGCTGGGCATATCTGTACAGGTTTTTTGTTTAGAAAGCCACAATATCGTGAATTCCCATACTTCTGCAGACATAGTTTCATCTCACTTAATTTCTTCCTTTTTCCCTGTGACCTAACATCTATCAGTTTGAAATTTATGGCTAAAATGCTTTTTCTATTTCTATTTTAGTGTTGCTTTCATTAATGCTAAATTTCACGTTAAATTCATTGTGATTTCAGAATCCTTGAAATTTAATTTATAAATATTAACTAAATTTCTGGAAGTTCTTAATCTTAAATCCCTGTTATTCTTGCATATTCTTGTGGCCATGAGGGCCTCCTGTGCATTTGCTATGAATATAAAAGTTTTCATGCTTTTTCTTTCCTTATGTACTCTTCAGATAAATGCAACCTTCTTTTTCTAATGAAATTCTCAGACGAAAGCGTTTATCATTATTCTTACCACTTGCCTTAGGGTAGGCTTATACTTTATGAGCAAACTCTGTTTCATTTTCCCATTGCAAGAACAAATTCGTTGGCCTACACTCTCCTGGACTATATTAATTTTTCTTATCAGTCTGCCATAGAAAGATAAACTAAGGAGTTGATAAAATTAAAATTTTATAAATGTTACATTTTTACATCTTGAGTTCCTTAAGTTTATCCCCTCATACAAAATGAACCAATCTTCTAGTCCATGGGTGAAAAGTGGCCCTTTCTCTCTGCCGAAGATTTTAGAACAAATAAGAGTGTTATTTCTACTCTGCATCTCTCTGGTTCTCTGGAATGCTAAATCAGAAACTCTGTTATTCCTACATTACATTCACTTTATATTTATCATATTGCTTTAACTGAATCTGTAATCATAGCATTAATGTTTTTTTATTATCAGGGTTGTTTCAAACATAGTAATTTTGTTGAACCTCAAACTTTCGGTTATTTGGCTTCGTTTTTATTTCAAGTCTCTTCCTAGATAAGAATTAAACTATTTGCTATTTCTACAGCGTAGATAAATTTGCTTGTTAAAAAAGACTGAGAGGCTGAATTCCTTCTTAAAACAGTATTATTTATATCTTCCTGGTTATATTATCAGTGAAATAGAATAAAACAGATTAAAATAAGCTTGGGGAAGAAAAGAAAATAAGAATCAAACCTATCATTTTTGAAAATTTAGCCTCCTATTATGAATGATATCAGAGAATAAATATAGTGACTCTCCATGAACTTGGATAAAAAGGCAGCTCAATACAAAGATATTTCAGACCCAGAAATTGAGTACCTTAGCAAGTCCCCTTTAAAAAAATTTAAATCACATTATGAATCTGCTTTTAAATCCTATTTATATTGTTTAATTGCTATTTATGAGGGTTTGCCATAATTATGTTGGAAAAGCATTATCATCAATCAAAATGCAGAGTTTTTCCAGAAAAAGATTTGAATTTCTAATTTCAACATGGGGAAAAAAAAAATAAATCTGTATTTTCATTTGCTAATATTTTCCTTTACTAATCGTGTTTTTCAGGATTATAGGGTGCACTTGTCCCTTCTTTATCTATCAACTTATTAACTTGTCCAGGTTGCCTACAATATTTCTTAGTCTGAAATAATAACTGAGGCTTACAGATTACTGAGCAGGCAAAGCATTTGGAGATGCAGTTCTGTCAGAGCACCTCTCAACCATTTAAAAATCTTAATAGTTGGGCCAAATTTCTGTTGTAACTCCAAGACAGATTTGGAACTAAAAGAAGCCATTCCAGAATTTTTAGACAAGCCCATGATAGCAGTGTATAATCCTTAAATTGTACTGATATTACTTCAGACATTTTTATGGCAAGATAAAAATGTTTAAGGTTGCATAGACAGATCCCACAAATCCTTACAGCAGCTCTTACCAAGGAATTCCACTCAATTTCTGGTTTTCCTCAGAAGACCATTGTAATAGGAACCTGCAGCTTAATTCTTGTTAAATATTTTACCAGTGGATTAGAAGCGTGAAAGTGCTTTAATATCTTTCTCTGTGGTGTGGAAATGCTGTCTTCTGTGTGTTTCCTGAAATAACTTCTCGTACTTGCAATTAATTTAAAAAGATTATCTTGGGAGTTTTCAGGGCACGAAAGTTAAAAGATAAATTGTGTTCCTCATCTAAATGTTAGGAAATGCATGCTAATCTGACATTTATAAGCAAGGAATGTAATAAAGACTTTCTGGAGTAGGAAAGAGACTGTTGTACTCCGATTGGCTTTAGGCTAGTGGGGACTACACTCCATACTACTCACTACTCAACCTTCTTCTAATGAAAATTCTGTTTTTAATTTCTGTCACTGCTCACACACCTGAGTCATAAGTCTAAATGGTTTAATGCTTCCATTTTACCTGTTGAAATGTCCGACTGACAGTGTCGTACCTCATTTCATGTTAAAACAATTTCTAATTAAATGCTGAGAAATTATAGCACGATCTGACTCTCAGGGATGACATCTTCAGAAAAGGTTTGGGGACAGCAATATTTTCTTGTATTTTAGTATTACTGATATTTTCTGTTCTCAGATGTAGTCATTAAAGGGGGGGTTTTTTTGCCAACATGTATAATCTCACCGAGTACAGTACAAGATTCTCTCCTGTTGTCTTTCTTCATGTGAGCTTTAATGCATGTTTACTTTTCTCCTAGATCATTTCTCTAGTACAGAAGTGTTTTCATTTCTAAGTGACATCAGCACTTGATAACACTTTCAAAATCTTTCTAGCTACTAAATATATGGAACATATATTGATTTTTGGCAGATCATTTTGTTTCACATCTCTTTTACGTAGGGACATTAATTTACAAAGTACTAAATTCTTTAATGCTAGTCAATGAGGTCAGGTCCATAAATTCTGTAAAGCAGAAAAGCACGGGGGCTATTCAAGTGACTTATGAAAGAACAGAAGACTGTAGGTAGTGACATACTTTTATGCTGCTTATTAAATCAGAATTAAGAATATAAAGTGATTTAAGTAATTGTCCATTACATAAAGGTACAGGAGGCATAGAAGTAAAAAAGTAAAGCTAACATGTAAAATGATAAAAACAAAAGTAATCCTTGGGTCAACACTTGGTTCTGTGACGTTTTTCTTGCATAAAGGTCTATACAGAGGTCTGATTACACTGAGCAGCACTCTACTACTCTGTTCTGTTGTGTATGGGTGTTTTCAGGATTAACAGTCATGCAGCATATATTGACTTTATTGTGCTAGATGGATTTAGTATTGGAGTTAGCGTATTTTTCCTGTCTAGGCAGGGACATTTTCTTTATTGAAACCATATTAACTACAGAGAATAATGAAGTCTACAGTGGCCACAGTATTGCCTGGTGTGCTCTTTTCATTTTTTCACTTTCATTCTTCTGTTTTTCATTTCTTTCTTTTTCATAGTGATAGCGATGAAAACTTAAACAAGAGAGATTCAGGTTAGATATAAGGAAGAAATTCTTTACTGTGAGGGTGGTGAGGCATTGGCACAGGGTGCCCAGAGAAGTTGTGGCTGCCCCATCCCTGGCAGTGTTCAAGGCCAGGTTGGACGGGGCTTGGAGCAGCCTGTTCTAGTGGAAGGTGTCCCTGCCCGTGGCAGGGGGTTGAAATGGGATGAGTTTTAAGCACCCTTCCGACCCAAACTAATTTGTGGTTCTATGATTTACACCCTGCACACAGGAAGAGCTGGATTCTGAGGACACTGCAGATTTTCACCATGTTTGAGAAATCTTAAGTCAGAAACAATGACAAACCCCAGTACTGAAGAGGTTGGCATCTCCAAAGTGGGGGAGCACAATGCTTAAAATCTGGGTCCTTTATGCCAATGCAGTGATTCAGAAAGCTACTGAAGTAGGTCATAAAGGTAAACAACTCTGGTGCAGGTGTGTTCTGCAGAGGAGTGGGGTGTTGTGGTGCACATGGGGGTTTCCTGGTCAGGAGAAACCCCAGGGGCATGCAGAGATCTGTCAGCAGTTCGTATATGATCAGCTGATGAGGTGAGGGCATTTTCCTTCATACTCATGTCTACATGACTGCAGGCAGCACAATGTAAAGTAATTGCTTTATGTGTGCACATTTCATTCAGAATTTTAATTACTATGCCCCAAATTCTCAATTTCTCATTTAGCAGATGCTACATAACCAGAAACACAAAGAAATAAACAGTCATTTACTAGACATGCAAGGTCTACATAAACTCTGTTCTACTTACCACTTCCTCCTGTAATTATGACATTTCCAAATCTTGCACTTAAGCTTTTCCCTGCAAAACACTCCAGGCAGGACAAATGCAGTGATGACCAATTTTCCTGACAAAGATCGAACTCCACTTCATCATGCAATGAAAAATCCGTATTTAATTTCTGTTGACTAGCATTCCATGAATGCTCACCAAGAATGGTATATATAAGGGTGTATGCTTGTCACAATATTATGTCCAATTCAAATTTGTCACCTCTTTTTCTGGTTAAACATTAGTTACTCATTAGAATCTCAAGTTTTCTTTAAGGATCAGGGGAAAACCTTGAGGGTTCATTCCTGTGAATCCATGCATAATGATACTCAGAGAGGAAGTCACAATAGCGCAGACTAACATTTTCATTATTGTGTGCATGTGCACCTAATCTTTATCACAGTATTTGGTCACAATTACAGTGATTTATTTTTTTTTCTCTAAACTCTTTGGATAAAATTATTCTCAAATCAAATAGCAACCTTGATCAAATTACCAAAAATGATTAAGAACGGACCCGGTAATGTGCTACTGGAAAGTGAGACAGAAGATTGAAAGGATGCTCACCAAGCTTTTTTAAAGCTCCCTGGTACGTTTTTTCATCACAGTAAACTGCATCATACTAAACTTAGTCTATTAAATTCAGGCAGATAAAAAGAGTGAGTGGATTATATCTGCTGTAGAGCTTGTGATTCCAGAAAGTCTAGATACCAAATTCAATTCTTACACAACTACATTATCTCCTGTTTAGCCATTGAATAGATCTCCCTACAAATTACTGTCCTCTTTCATCTTTGACAGTCGACTGTAGTCTGGATTAGTGATTATAAAAATAATATGCCACTCTTACTAATTGGGTTTGTATTATGTTGAGTTTCATGGAGAATCTGCCCGACCTCAGCAGCAGGAATACAAGATGCCTGCTACATTTCAAATACAACTTCAGAGACTAAGAGGAAGGAAAAGTAAATATTCAGAGAGACATTCTATTTAGCTTTACAGACATTTTTTAATAGGCTTTTTTTTTTAATAGCTTTTGGTTATCTAAAATTTCGTCTGTTTTTAGCAATTACTGTAGCAAGCCAGACATCAGTACATCTGATGAGTAGGATCACTCATCAGATGTACTGATATGTATAGACACTGCAAATTGAACAGTTGAACCTCTCAGTCAAATCCATCCTTCTTCAGATGTGGGGCAGGAAGGATGCATTCTTTTCTTTGGGAATCTGCACCCCGCAAAAAATCCCAAAAGCTCCCAAAATCTGTAAAAAATGAAGATTATACTTTCCAGACAATGCAGAACTGCAGGATTTTGAAGTAGGTATTTTCTGTAAGGATTTGGAAGAGTTGTTGTCTTCCCTGTCATATATATTTGCCTGAATATACAGGGAAGTGAGGTACTCAAAGAAAAAGGCTATTTCAGCTAATTTAAGGCTGCCAGCCCCTTGCCTGTTTGGTACTGTTTGATACTAAATTTTGCCTAAAGCGAATGGGTTTTGGTTTTTACACTACCCTCTCTTTTTATGTCAGTTTCTTCCAATTTACTGTTTATTAGAACATATTTTAATTAGGTTAAACATAGCGGTTTCTTCTTATAGCACCTTGGAAACTCGGTACTCAGGCACATTTGCTCCAGGGCATTGCAGGTATCGCTGGTAGCTGCTTTCACAGATCAACATACCATAACACTGAATATAGCAGCACAAATTGCATTAGTTTGCCATGAATTGTTTAAATATTCTGGCTCATAAGATAATGATGTTTTGCAAAACCCTGTCTTATATGTTGGCTGCATCAAAATTCAGTCATTTCCTCAGCATATCCTTCTCAAGAAGCATGGATGTCTACAGGGGTATCATTGAATATTAAAGGAATCGAAAGAATTCTTGGATTTTTTTAGTTCTCCTTGATTTCTGTCAGGGTTGAGGAAGTTCTCCATATAGCAGTCAAGACAGTGTTTAGCTCATGGTAGAAATCAACAGTAGCTGCTATAATTTCTGTAGGTCTGCCTTTGAAAGTCTCATCTACATTTTAAGTCTGATACAGTCATCTTTGTGTCTTGGAAGTATGTTAAAGCACAGCAAAGCTTGCTGCAAGTCGCTCCTCAACTAAAGGACTGATCTTGTCTGATGGCTCACCATGTACTGTAGAAAAACCCAAACTGAAAAGTATCACAGGTAGTTGTGTACTGTAAGACAAATCGCCTCTACAGATACATTTTAGGTATTACTTTAGGTTTGCTATAGATCGTCCATCTGCTCATCAGGATGCTCAGCATCTATAGGATTATGATGGTGCTTAAAAAGAAACCCCACACCACAAAAACACCTCTATAAGGACAGGGAATCTTTAAAAGCGACACCAGCTCTACTGTTGCACAGATGAAAGCGTATCTGCCTTAGACAGGATAGGAGCCCTGAGACTTCAGGATCTTCCAACACTTTTCATGTGGTTCTCCTTGGGTTTGTGCTAGGCTCTTAGTCTTTATTAAAAGTAATTTATCCTTGTTCTGCATGCACAGCGTGAGGGATTGAGATTTCTGTATCCTTAAGCCTGACTGGAGGCCTTCATTTCTGCAATGGGACATGGAAGGCTTCATTTGACCCATGAAGAAATAACCTTTTAATTTTTCCAGCTGGATAATTTGTCATAATCTGATTATTTCTGTGGAACTCTGACACACAGAAGCAAAGAGGAGTACAGAAGCAATCACTTTGTCTACCTGACAAGATGGTGGCTTTCTCAAACCAGTTTATTACAATCACCTACAACTGTTTGAATATCAGTTTAAATGATAGTCTCAAAATGTGGTTTCAGAAATACTCTTTCTTATTCTATCTTTTCAGTCTGTAAATAGTCGATAAGTGAAACTGCAAAAGCAGAATGCAGCAGTTTATACACTCTTAGCAGAACTTGTGAACCCTTCCCTGTGGAAGGATTAAAAGCTCTTAGGTCAGTATTTGTGGAATGATATCCTGGTTTTCCCAGTTCATAACTCAGCTGGAAGCTGAAGTTTAACTTGATTTCCAACAACCAAATCAACATTTGAATAGAAGTCTGACTTATATATAGAGAAATAATTATATTTAATAAGCATGTGTTAAATGAGATGTTGCATGCTTTGTAGGTTGGAATACAAACAAACTCTTAAGAGAATAATAGCAAATTGTGTGGTAACTGCCATGATCAGCAACCTCACATCTGGAACTGTGCCACTGCTCTAATTCAGAAAAAAGGTAACCTCAGAAATCAAGAGGAGCTTTTTCAAAAGCTGATATTATTTTAATTAATCTTTGCTCCTCTCTAGTTTTTAACCAGGACAAGAACAAAATACCAGCTGTGCTGCTAGAAAATACTGTCATGAAGTTTCCAGTGTGTTGTGCTTGCTTACTGAATGGATTATTTTTGGTTTCCTTTTTGCATTTTAAGTGTTTAACAGTTTAAAATATTTCATTGGTGAAGTATGCACATAAGTAGGAAACATAAAAAGCCAACCTCATACAATATTAATATTCATTTACAAGAATTTTAGTACATCATATTCTATTTAAAACAAAACAAAACCAAGGGGTGCAAGTTCTCTCTCCATCTTCTGTAAGAATAGAAACATCAGAAATAAAAGAGCAAGTGCTATCTAACCCTGATACTGCCTTTCTTCTCTGTAAAAACTGACCTAGATTGCCAAGTAACTTAATTTCTTTAGAAGCCTTTAGTGAGAGATATTGTCAATACCTTTTGTCATGGTGTTATTAATCAAGAACATAATCTTCCCTGTTCCTCTGACCTGGACATTTTTTATCTCCATTTAGATAATCCTGTTGTAAGTGACCAGCCCTTCCTTCGTATCTCTTCCTGCCTGTTGTGGTTTAACTCCAGTAGGTAAGCTAAGCTCCATACTGCCACTAACTCACTCCCTGAAAGTGGGATAGGGGAAAGAATTAGAAGTGGGAAAACTTGTGGGTTGAGATAAAAGCAATTTAATAGGTAAAGCAAAATCTGTATGCACAAACAAAGCAAAGCAAAGAATTCATTCACTATTTCCCATGGGCAGGCAGGTGTGTAGTCTCCTCCAGGAAAGCAAGCCTCAAATTAGACACTTACAAAGCAGCTTGTCTGGAGAGCAGAGGGAAAAAAAAATAAGTCTGCTTTCTGGTTTTTATCCTCTAAATACTGCTCCATGCCAACTCAGTAACCTCAGCTGTTCACTTTCCCCCATGGCATCATCACCAGGCATGGCCAGGCAAGGAATGTTCCTATATTACTTTCTCTCTTATTATCCAAAATCTGGTGATTGGATAGCACTTCTGTGTCAGTAAGCTTTCAAAAATATTTGAGTGGAAATGTGCTAAGTCCTGTATGTGTAGATACAGTGCAGTGTATAGAACCAAATAATGTAGGAGGCTTAGGAACAGAAGTTGCTGCATTTAAAATGCGCCACAACATCATAAACTAAATCAAGTAAATAAAAATCTAATACAAGTAGGTTTTTGTTAACTGGGGAAGAGTGTGTTTTGCAAACAAATACCCTCTATAGATAATTATAGACTAGAAAGACAAAACAACAGTATTTAGGTTAACATCTCCCATAAAAGCATGGAGGTATATTAACATTGAAAAGATCTTGAGAGAATTTGCCATCGTATTTCTGTAAAGAAGGTTTGTAGAAGATACTTTTTTTCTGAGCCAAATGGAAGAACTACTGAGAAAGATTTATGTAAGTGTTTGTATGCCTTTCCATATGCCTGAGTTTAATAGACACTGGCAGGAATGTTTATATCATCATTTTTCCTCCTTAAAAAAAGAAAATTTGCTCTTTGCTAGTTTTCATATGCTCCCTAAAGATTTTCATCTTGCGAATAAAAGAGCTTAATTATTTCTATAATGGAAGGATTAGCGTTCCCAGGAGCAGATTCTTTCTGTTTAAAAATCATGGTAGGTATTGTAAAATGCGAGTAGTTCATGACCAATGCAGCTGCTTCACGAATTACTGGAATGTACAAAAAACCCCCCACAACAAATCAAACCAATGAAAAGCCAAACAACAGGAGAAAAAAAATCCTTAAAAAAAGAGGATTAAAACTAAACCTAGAGAAAACCAATGCCATTAATGGATAGCAGCATTTGCAACAAGACCACGGAGAAAAAATTACGTGAGAAAAGTGTAATACAATACTTGATACCTGAACAACCTTTAATGTTTTTGTGGGTTTTTGCTATACTATTGCAAGAGAGGTTATTGGGTATTGCATGACAGCTGCCAAGAGAATTTCTCTCTACTGCAGCTAAAGATCGTTGAACGCTTTTATACATACATCATATTTTATTACATATTGGCAAATGAATTTGGGTTTTTCTCTTCTTGTTTACATCAGTGTAACTACTGGCTTCAGATAATTCATGTTTTACACCTCTGAATGGTGAATCAGCATCTAGTTCAGCAACAGAAATTTACCTACCTAATGAATGCAACATCAGAACAGTGTTTCCAATTGTCTGGTTCCCCTGATAGGTTTATGCTCATTTTAAACAGAAAGCATGACAGATTCAATTTAATGAAGGCAAGGAATTCTGGAGGTCCATTCAGGAGTGGAGGTCCATTGGACCAATGAAGTTGCTTGTCTGTCAATTCCTGTCTGACTATAGGGCTTTGCCTTCCAAAAGATGCAGCAACAAGCTTACAGGGCAAAGCATTTAGAGTAGGGACTGCAAAGCTTTCCTTTCTTTTCCTTTAGTTTACACTCATGTTTTCTGGGGACTTCATGAGTTTCCAGCACAATTTAAACTGGGTATGGTAGAGAAGACCCTAAAAATTATCTTTTTCTTGCCTTTTAGGGTGTAGCATCAAACCACCCTTTAAAAATAAGTCTCTGTTTATGATTCAATGCAGTACCGCAGCCCAAGGGCCAGCCTAGAAAAGCTGCTGTAAATCAGTCAAAGCAGGCAGATAACAACACTATTAAGACCTAGCTTTTAAATACATAAATCTGTAAAAGAGAAATCAGTGTCTCTGACTGAGTACTATCATCCCAACCTATTTTTGACAACTCTTTTCTGTGACTCACTGTAGTCTTTGATCAATTTTCATCACTGTTCAGTGAACAATTGCATCTCTACTTATCTATTTGGTTTTTTTTTAGAAATATTTATAATTAAAGTAAATCCAGCATGCTGTATCAGTAGACTGCTGTCTTGCCTTTGTGAAAACACTACTCTAAAATGCAGAATCTATAAAACTGTACTTAAAGGGGTTGTTTATGCTATATCTAATCCAATTTAAATTTGAGTGATACTAAAAGTTGTGGTCCTATCGCTGATTCATCTTGTCGTTTTTCCTCCTTTACATTGTATTTAGCAGTTGATCCCTTCTTGAATCAACTAAAAACTGATTAAGCAACCCTCTCCTCAAATACTAGTTTTCCATCAATTTAGTGAACTCAACTGAGTTGGTCTTTACCAGCAAATCTAATGCAATACAAATGTCAGTGGGAAAAGAAAGCAGAAGTGTCCAGTTACTTTAGTTTGTATACACTGTGCAGTCGTGCTCTAAATTAGTAGATTGCTAATATGTTTCTGACTCCCACTTAGTGTATGTTTTGGACTATTTTATTTGAAAGGTAGAATGCCATTATAATATCTCAGCTGAGTCTTTGTTATTGAAACTTTAACCTTTCCTGAAACCTTGGTAGTATGCTACTTTTCCGTAAAGTATTACTGCTGGCATTAGAAGCAATTTCTGATTTATTATTATGTGTCAGTTTAATTAACATGCTGTTTCACTCCCTATTCCAGATTGTTAATGAAGACGTTAAATAAACAGGACCAACAGTGATCCCTGCAGAGCTCCACCAGACACCTCCCACCAACTTGATACATTGCCATTTTTCATTACCCTTTATTTGCACTCAGCCAGCCATTTTTAAATCCAAGTGACAGTACTCCATGTCCAAGCCAATTTGAATTAATTTTGCAAGTAGAGATTTTGTAAGACACTACATCAAGTGTTTTACTCAGACCAGATATATTACACATGCTTTCATCCACTAATTTTCTAAAGCTATCAGAAAAAGCAATCAAGCTTTGAAGATTACTAGTGCACCCAGCCAGCTTTTTGCTGGTTTATTCACTTATAAAATGAATCCTGGCATTATTAAGGAACTGACGCTTCTTTAGCTGATGACTGATTTAAAACAATGCATCTTTCTAATCCATTACCTTACAAAAATAACACACACCCCTGATTATTCCCCCTAACTTTCAGTTTAGGGCTACATGGCATATGGTTTGATTGACACAGATCCTTTTCTTCAGAAGGACTTGTGATTTCAGTAGCTTAACTGATGTTTATTGTACATGTTTCCAGCCGTCAGCTTCTATCAGCAGTTGTTCCTTACTCTCAGTGAGAAAGTAAGTAGGTCCTATGACACCTCTTTAATTGTATCAGTGAAGGAACATCAGACTGGTGGTGCACACAAAAAATGCAGTATAAGGAGACTAGTTCTTGCCAAACCAGATTTATTTCTTACTGCTGGAGGAACATGCCAGTCACAATAAACTTTCTCTCCCTATTTAATATATTCCTTCCCCCTGTGTTTTATTACATGCTCAAGTTACAAGTTGTTGTGCTTAAGACCTCTAGTCAGAGTTCAGCTTTGTCTCTTTTGGGATGTCCATTCCTTATTCTTCTGTCTCCCTAAGTCTGGCCCCATTTGTTTAATACCCATAACCTTCCTAGCAGCCTTTTGTTGTGGTAGTGATGTACTGTGTGTGTTTTCCAGATGTGGAAACGTGATGACTTGCTTCATGCTGCACGCAGACTCTTGAGTAAAAGTGGAAAGGGTTTGGGTACATTGATTTTATTTCCTCCTAAAGCCTAGCAATACTCTGGCTACTAAGCTGTTCTTTTACAGATTCTCCTACTAAAACACTGTTCTTCCGAATACAAATGCAGTACCTGGGGCTCAGTTCTGCCTCTGGTCTCCTTGTGGGGGTTTGATTAGAATGCGTCCAGAAAGTTTACTGCTATGGTTCTCAACATTTTTTGTACTGTAAGTGAGTGTGTTCAGGATGAAATTCTCAAACTAAAATGTCAACACCTACAAAAATGTTGAGGTTTTTGTATCTTTCATGAGTTTAGGTTACAATCCTAAACTCAGACAGTATATACATTGCTTATTAAATGTGTTTTTTCTTTATTTACTTACAGGTAATTTTATTAAATATAATTATCTTGAATTAAAGTCTTTAAGTTCATAGTAGAATGATCACATCAGAAAAGCCAATGCCTAACTTCTTTGCATGTATGCATGAAGGCAAAAAATACATTTTCTTCCCAATGATAAGAGAAACAAAGGTCATAGCTCCCCAAAAGTCTAATTTCTGAAAGAATAATGCATAGAATACAGCACAGTTCACTTAATGAGGATGAAATATATAGATGAGTGAAAAGTGTATCATTGTCAGCTTTGATTTCCCAGTGGAGAGAATGTAAAATAACACAATAATTTAAAATATCTTTAAAAAAATCCTATTAAGACATGAGCAGTGTTGAATAATCCTGTTTTGTGCTGGAAATAAGGAAAACAGGCATAATTTTTCTCTGCTCAGCCTCTTTTAAGTATCTTTCATTGGATGCTTCCATGCATGTTGTGAAAAGCTGGGCACACACTTTGGGCTCTTGCCTTGATATTTAAGTGAGGTTGCACTTGCAGGAAGATGCTGTTTCACAGAAAGACTTCTGTGGTAATGCTTTCATGGCTGTGCAGTGAAACTGTCAGAAAAAGAGCAGAGCTTTGTTGTAATCACTGTCTGTAATCCTTAAAAACACACAAAATGCCAATTAACTCGATATGATAAGATGTAGCTGGTGTCTACAGAAACCTGACTGGAGCTAGAAGTCTCCTCTCCACTTACTTACCTTCTGGAGTCAAATGAGTCGAGTGTTTATTCTCATTTTTCCCCCTTTAAGCTCATACTAAGGGCACAGCTCTTCAAATTGCCGCAGGAAAGTGAAGACTTTCCTTTGGTATGCATCACATTGAAGGCAAAATCATGATAATTAAGACATCACTGACCCCACCTTTTTGTGACTCCTATCCCCACCTTCTGCTGCATGGTAACACAGAAATCCCTACTTTAAGATCTGTGGAAGCACTCCTGCCCTCAGCAATGAACCTGAAAGATGTCTTCTTTCCGGGGCTGGCTGCTTTGGCTTGTCAGTCCTGAGTGTCAAAGCAGCGGTGGCCCTACTCGCTGCCATGGGCTCATTGAAGCTTCTGGAAGATGGTGCCTGCAGGCAGGGGAAGGGCAGGGGCTTGCTGGCAGCAGGGACCAGCCTCAGGTAGTGGGAAGGAAGAGGATTCCCCCAGCAGGTTTTACGGCACAGCAACTACTGAAAGCTGTTGGGTGGGAGAAAGCTGGAGGCCCTGGGGCGGGCAAAGGAGTAGAGCTCCATGTCTGCTCAGCTCCTGTACATCTGGCATGTCTTTGCTTCCTTCATTGGGCCACCCTGGTTGAATGGCCTTGCCAATAAATTATTGCCTGTAATAATCAAAGCCCCTTTGGTGGCTGTGGTGGGCACTGCACCCACAGTGTTATCCCAAACGCACAGGCCAGCGATACAGTGCTTGGGCATCAGTGCACCCTGATCCTGCACTGCCAATTCACAGGCATTTTAAAGATTTAAGCTACAGCCTTTTTGCATGTAAGCTTCCCCATTTGCAAGCCAGAGAAAATAACTTCCTCTCATGCATATTTTGCCAGTGTGCCTTCAACAGTTTGTGAAGTGAGGGCTTTGTCTGAGCAGCAGCAAGCGGTAAAGGTGTTAATGAGAGGAGCAACTGTACATGCCAAGTATGAACCATATCTCAGTTTGAATACTGGCAGGAAGAGGACATCAAGTTACCCGACTCCAAGCCTTAACTTCAGCCCACCACTGGCTGAAATAGATTGCAATGATCCTGGTTGCAGTGCCAGGCTGAGTTTGGGTGGGTTCTTTTTTTGTTTCTAACACCTTCCTCAAAGAATTATTTATTTTCTTTCAGTTTTTGGTTGAAGGCTGTGGCAAAGTATTTCGTCTCCTCGAGTGCTGTGGAAGGCATTAAACCCAAGAGGCTCAATAATGCCAAATATTTTCACCAGCTTTTACTCCCTCGAACTTTGGGTGGTAAGGTAAGAAGCTGAGACAGGACTCAGCACACTGGGCATGGTCTTGAAGTAGCAGTGGAGTCTGTCATGGGCAGCATGTCTGTGTTTTGTCCTATTGCCCGGGGCTACGCCTCTAAGGGTGCGCATGCATATACGTTTAACTGTGTCTTAGTGAACACCAGTGTGTGTCACATTGTAGTATTTGGGCAGTAGAATTTGAATTGCGCATTTACACTCATCTTCAGCAGTGTTTTTTCTAATATAAGATTATGCTGTCATTTGTCTTCCATGACTGCCTTTTAGTTTCTGTAGTGCTTTGCAGAGCTTTTCCTTAACACACGGTTAGTGACAGATACAGAATAGGGAAGTCAAAGGACAAAGATGAAAAAAGAACATTGACGTTGCTGCTGCAGCAGCCGCAAAATCATGAGCCACATCTATTTAGAAGATTCATATTTTTACAGTGTATTGTTCAAATGAAGTTCTGCTCTTTAGAAGGGATTTATTGTATCGAAATGGACAGGTGCAGATTTACTCTGGGCTCAGAGGACTAAAATGAGTTTTGCTTCTGTGCATTCACATGCCTTGGTTTGTATCTCATCTTAATTAGTCATCCACCACATAGACCCATGATTTGGGTTGGAAGGAAGCTTAAAGCTCATCCAGCTCCAACCCCTGCCACAGGCAGGGACACTTTCCACTAGACCATGTTGCTCCAAGCCCTGTCCACCCTGGCCTTGAGCACTGCCAGGGATGGGGCAGCCACAACTTCTCTATGCCAGTGCCTTACCTCCCTTGTTAACTCCTTCCGAGGCACTTACATTATTAACAGGCAGCAAATACGGAAAACTTGAGAGGTTATTTTTCTCCTTAAAACTGTAATGGAGGCTTCGGAAACAACTTAATCTTCAACAGTGTGTTGCAACTTGCACTTGAAGCAGAAGCAAAAATGCCCATTTCACCCCGTAGTTGAATTTAATGCCCAACTTTTTGTACAGTAACTCCTGAGAGGTTAGCTGAGTTTTCAGTTCTCCAAACAGAACTCTTGAAAACATTTGCTTCAGTTTTGCTCATTTGTTTCTTGTGCTTCTTGGCTTTTCTGAAGTAGTTTGTCCAGCCTAATACCAAACATTGAACAGCTTCCTGGCATCTGAGAAGTAGGAAACCTATAAGCATTCAGTACCAAATGCACAAGTGTCTTTCTCTGTATTCATCATAATCTATCGGTTTTAAAAGATTGTTCATAGACATTCATGTCCAACAGTGCATGTTGTTCTCTCATGTTGCTGGAGATACCATTTTAACCAGAAATTAACCCAAAACTCTGCCCCTGCTCCTCTTTAAAAAAAACAAACAATACAAGTATTTCTTTATACTTTCTCCTCATGTATGATCAGTGCAAATGATAGGGGTTGGGTAAGGCATTGTGTGATATTTTAAATGAGAAAACAAGGTTCTAGTAGGATACAGATGTGGTGGGAATATAAAACTGGAAATGGTGAACGCTGAAGGTTGTGAATGGGATTTTTTGAAGATGCAGGTGTATTAGTGGAGAATGCCTTAGGAAGGTGCATTTCTATTTACAACTCTTTAAAGGAATCAGGATTGTGATATCTTAAAACAAGAAATAACTTCAAGAATAAGTGTTTGATAGTTAGTGTTTAACTCGTGCAGATTTGTGTGTAACTTAGATTTTACAATTGTTCTATCTATTAGAGCTGGCTGGAAACTTGGTGTAAAAGCTTCAGCAAAAAACACCTCCAGCCAGACTGTAACTCTCCCATATTTGGGCCCTTTCAGGAGCTGGAAAAGATCAAAAAATGTAAAACAGGCAAAAAAAATTCCTAAAAACTGCCCACAGTCTTCAGGTGTTCAACCCATGGCACTTTCCGGTACATGAAAGGATGGTGAAACTGAGTTTCTGCTTTGCCACTTCTGTCCAGTGGGGTGAGATACCTATTTTCACTTACATTTGTATGCATTTGCTAACTGCTGTAGAGATGGCTAAATGCTTAAAATAGGTCAGCACAGGACAATCTTTTCAGATCAAGGAGCATTTGGCTTGAGAGAATAATGTTTGTGTATCCCTTTCATTCATTATAGTGGTCATTTGGAACAGGTTCATTTTCTGCCTCTGAAGCACTTCATAGTGCTCTCAAGTCTTTCATCCAAAGTTGTTGGAGCAACACTGCTCGACTAGAAAAATAAATGTTATTCACAGCTTTAATGAGAGTAAGTAATGCCTATTAATTAAAATCAAATGCAACATAAGCCTAGGTTCCATGCACCTTATCACGGATGTTCTGCAATTCTCTTGTTGTCATAGAAATTTGTGTTTCATTGAGTTTTCCTTGTGTTTTGGAAATGAAATGTCGAATTAGTGAGCTTCCGATTTCCAAAGGCAAAGAAAAAACTATTCCTGTTGGCAAGAATTTTCTACTGTGCTAAAATATATTTGTGCTGCGTTAGCTTTTCTGTATTTTTCATACTTCACTTTTATTTCTAACAAAAATGGTTGCTTATCCAAAATCTCATGGTAACTTTTAGGCTACAATCTATTTCCTATGTCCTTATAGAAAACATGCTCTGTCATTATGTTCCCAAAGGGATTTACCAGTAAACCTGAAGCCTGGGGAATAAAATTGGAAGATTATTGTTTCTTGTCATATATTTCTGGTTTATGGCTTTGAGTATACTGGAATGGCTTAGCGGGAAGAGAAAGCACTGGCAGTGAGGGGAAGTAACTATTAAGGTCCTATCAGAGCTTGATGGAGCTTGATATAATTAAAAAACTTGTGATATCTCCAGCAATTGTAATTGCAATTATTTGCTAGCTAAAGGCAACTTTCAGTGCTCCAAGTTAGGAAATCATGTAAATAGCCTAATTAATATAATTTGCCTTATGCTCTACTAAGAAAACAAAACCAAATATGTCGTTTTTTTAAGAATAAATAACTTGATATAAACTAAATATTATAAATATTCAATCCATTTGTAAAGCAAACATTACATATTATGAGTCATTCTCAGCATTTCTAAGTAATTCAGCATGATTTAATGAAATTATGATGGCTTGCTTTAGCTTTACAACTGCATGACAATAAAAGGAAAGCATTCCTTTGTGTGGATTAGAGCTAGTTCTTTTACAAAACAGTGTGTAACAACATGTACAGCAGGGGGGCACACGATATAAAGAAGGTTTCATCATCTTGTATCTGCAGTCCTTTAATATCAAGAGACTTCCACAAAACTTAAAGTAAGTCTTTGAAATATTCCATGCTGTGGTGGTAGAAAGGTACAATAAATAATACTTCTCTTTTTCCTCATGTGGAGTGAAGAGATAAAGCTATTTATAAAACTGTAAAGACTTACAAATCATTCTAACAGGTTGTCATATGTTAATGTCAGTGAGAATTTAATCACCCAAGGTAAAAAATCTATATATATTTTTTTCTCCAATCCTATCTTGTTTTCATAACTCTTTTTATTGACAGATTCTCTCATGATGATAAATTAATGTCCAAGACTACAAAATGTAAACCCAGAAAAATACAGGGACTGAAGCAGTAGATTGTTTTGTGGTAGTTTTATTCTTTGTTGTTGCAGCATTTTCAGGACCTAATGAGGAGACATTGTGCTCAGTACCCTATACCTGCTTAACAAGACAATAAAGAGATAACAAATGGATGCATTGTGGGGACTCAGGTTTATATAACAGCAAGATTTTCTGAGGAAAGTCTGGGGGATTTTTGGGAGTTGTTGATTCGGGAATAAAGAAATATGCTTAGAAGCAAAACAACTTTATTCCTCAATTTATTAATAAAAACTGGTTACGACAGCTGCTTACACAAAAAGCTGTTCGGCGTCAGTTCTAATTTGCCTGCTGGGACTGGAGTAGAATGAATTTTTTGGCTCTTAGCCACTTTCAGTGCTGTTAAAATGAGACACTTCTGTGGGCTTTCCAGGTGATCCCATAGTGGACTGGACTTTATCCTTCTGTATGTGCCTGAATCAAAGAGGAGGTTTAGAGAAATATAAAGATATGCAAGGTTTTGAGATTTGGCAGGTGATTTTAGGTTTTTCTATAATCTCAGTAAATCCAGGATTGATCAAGTTTTTGTCCAGAGGAAGATAGACGTGCAGCATTATTTGGTGGCCTCTAGCCTACATTCAAATTTAAGTGAGGAAGGCTTATGCCATGCTTGCCGTGCTTTGTTTTGTCATGATAACTATTAGAAAAATGAATCTTAAAAAGCATCCTCTCATCTTCTTTCATGCTCCCTGTTTTGAAGTGATGGCTCTCGTTGTCTTCTTCCTAGCATAAGAGCTATACACAAAATTAAAATGTAGAATTTGGCTCACTTTATTTCCCCGGACTCTATAAAGCCCTTCTATGAATCAGTGCTAGGATTGTCAGACAGATTGCCTTTGCAGAAACCTCATGTCCTGATACATGGCAGAGCGTGATGCATCCTTAGATCAGTCTGTCAGCCAGGGTGCTGTGTTCTGCCTCACAGTCCAGTGACGTGAGAAGCAGAAGGTGTAAAGTTGCCTTTCTGTTCCTAGAAGGGGCCTGCTGCACATGAAGGGGAGGGAGAGAATAAAACCACATTTTACGTACAAACTAAGCACATTTGATCTAGAAGCTTTTCTTTTGTGCTTAAATGCATTCATCTCTCCCTGGTTTTTCAGAATATACTCTCCATTTCTCTCTCTAATTTTCATGATGTAAGGGTTATTTCCAGGCATAGATTTTTAAATGAGGTATTTTACCTATTAGAAATGCAGAACTTGTTTTACATTGCTTGGCTTCCCAATGAAAGGTTAGTTGCCTAATCACATGGGTTTGGTGGCTTTGGTACAGTGCAGAGTGTTAAGGCTATAACAGGAAATCAAATAGTTCATTTCACAGCCATCAAATGCATGCTGAGCTGCCTGACTGGTTTATGCTGCTTTATCTTTTCGGACATAAAACCTATTCTTACTTTATGAAAACAGTACTTTGTGTTAGATAATCATTTCATTTACATATAAAGGTTATACTTAATAAAAATATATGAACCAAAATTGCAACAAAGATACAACATCATAAACCACCTTTTTAGAGTGTGCTGTTTTTTTCCTTTGAAAAGCTTCATTGCTTTTAAGACAGGAGATACTGCTTCAGAACTAAAGATTTAAAGCTTTTTTCTTCTGCCTGTAGTAAAAGTAATAAAGCTTTTTATTGTACAAAGACTGTAAATATATTTAGCAATAATTTCAACAGCTGCAAGTGTCTAGATGTCTGTAGTGGAAATACAAGGGTCATATTTACCTAGGCTTGGCCTAGAAATTTCTGTAACCTTTTTCTTTCCGTGTAACCAGCACTGAATGGTTATTGTTTGTTATCTTGTAAACACTGCAAGACAATCTCTTGGAGGAAATGACTCCTTGCAGTTAGAAATAAGATAGTGCTGTAACAAGTTTGTTTTGATTCTTCTGAGTTGCTGTTATTTGTTATGATTGTTTACTGCAAATAGGTATCATCCCTACCGTCTGGAACCCTGCACCCAAACCTGTGGTCACTCCTCCAAGGCTCCACAGCAGTATAGAACGATGATAAAGAACTTTAGTCCCAGGGGAGAACATGCCAAAAGAAATCTGCCAGCTTAAAATCGTGGATATTGTTTAGGGAATCCTTGGCAAGGATAGTAAAAAAGAAGGGCAATGATAAGGCTTGAAGAGTTGACTTCAAGAAGAGTTGTGAAGGACTCTGTGAATAGGCCAAATATCTTCCCATAGCTTTCTAGTTTTTACTTTGTGAGTAGAATAGTCTTCATTACAATTTTTGTTATTCTCAGTGCATGAAAAACATTGGGTTTGGTAGAGAGGCAGATTTAGGATAAAAAGTTAGTTCCTTCTAGAAACAGAGTAGTTTGAGAAATCAACTTCTATCTATTTTCATTCCTTCTAACAGCTCACTGCCTTTCTCAGCAAATATCTCATCATTGTCAGTGTTTCATTCCTAAATCAATATTAATATATTTCCTTTGTTTCGGGTTTATATTGTACCCTTGTTGACCTAAGATTACAAGCATTCTCAGGTCCTAAATCTTATTATCCTCTGATAATAAGAGACAAAGGCACTCTGTAAGCAGTGGAGGAGTGTGTCTTTTAACTCCATGCTAAAAACAATTATTCTTCTATCTTTGATGTGAAGAATAACCAATTATTGCATGATTATAATCATGACATTGGAGCAAAATGCAAGCACAGACATTCATTGCTTATGGAGAAAACCATGATCAAGAACAAGTTTTTGATGAGTACTGTTAGAATGTCTGTTATAATTCCATAGTGGGCTGGATTTGGAGGATAAATACTTTCATGGCTTACAAGAAAAGAATTAAAATATGCAAAATATTGGTTAGTGATTCTGAAGTTGTTCATTTGTTCACTGGCTTTTTTTCCACAGTTGCACCTGAGTCTTTCAAACATCCAGATTTTTCTAGCCATAGCCTCTTACCATAGCATTTAGGATGTTGATATTCCTTGTGATGTCCTGGTGAGCTTTAGAACTTCAGAAATGTCAAAGAAATGACTGCTGTGCACAAAAAGAGATACTGCACAGCTCTTGTACAAGGAGTCCAATGAATCTGGGCTGTGATGAACCTACTACATGTGAATTTCTGCAGATAGCAAACTCAAGTCAGTGAGATTGACACGACAATATCAGTCTACTAATAGAAACCAAAAATGTTGGATGAATAGTTGTCCATGTCAGTGCTGTTCCTTAGAGGTGACATAAAATCCAACTTTATGACAAGGAAACATGCTGGCTAAAGCACAGATTTGGGTGACTCTTGGGTCATGTATTGCACTTACACTGTATTGAGTGACCTCATGTGAAATGTTTATATATTCTACTATCCTTTGTTTTTGTTGACCTTCTGTTAGAGGTTTCTGTCCTTCTCAAGTGACATTTAGTCTGCCTTTTTTACACTGGGATAGAAGAGACCATACTGAAACAGAGCTGCGATGATGAACAAAGCATTTCACTCAAGACATTTTAAATTTTGTCCTGTAATATTCTGCAGTTCAAGTTAGCTTGAAGAAATGATATTTTTATGTCTCAAGAAGTTTTGAGGCAGTACTGAAACATCCAGGTTTTGACAGCATCTTGCCAGCTACTTGAATTTGAAACAGGAGAAAAAAAGTAGAGAATACAGGAAGAGTGATGATAGTAGGAAGGAAATGAACTGTGTATTGTTAAAAAAATGGATCTATCCAAACATACAAGAGTAATGGAAGGTATCAAATCAAGGAAAGTATTATTGCACTGATAATAGGTTAGGATAAGGCAGTAAAGTTTCTTAATAAGGCAGAAAGACAGGAAGTTACTGATTTTCGAGATAACATACTCTTTGGTGGAGGGCTTCTTGATGAGCATGATACACGGCATTTCAGAAAAGGTGTAGCACATTGAAAACACTTGTCAGAGCTAGAATTTAACCTGCATGAAGATCATGACTGAAAGTTTTGGTTCATTAGGGTTTGGGGCTCATTAGGGTTCATTTTGGTGTGGGTTTTTTTGGTGGGGAGAGTGATTACTCTGGTTTAAGAGAACTTAAATTGGTACATGCATAGCAAGGTATGTGAGATCTGACTGCTTTGCTATCCTGGTCTTTAAGAGAGTTGAATTTATAAGCTTGATGGATGTATGACATGTTGATTGTATAAATGGTAACTGTTTCTGGAATTTCTGCTGAAAACATTCTCATGCTGCAAAACAAGTTCATTTTCTTCCTTATTGTTTAGGATATTTGTCCTTAGGATGGGGCCATCTGTAAAGATCAGTCAGACTGGTTAAACATGTCCACCTCTGCTTCTGCAAAGAGGTTAGCAGCTGTTTGAAGTTCAGCTTCTGTTACTTGAGGAGAAAATCAGCTGTGGGCTACTGCATAGATTCTAAAAGGAGTTCCTGTTGAATACATATCAAGTCATTTCCTAGGGGTGAAAACCCATTAAGGAGGGGGAGACTTCTTTCTGATGTGTGGAAAGAATATCAAAGTGAAGGAAGAATTTGTAAAATAGTGAATAGCTGTCATTTTTTAACAATAATAAAGTGGTTTAGAAATTATTATTAAAACAGATTTTAGCAACTTCTAGGTATTACATCTTGTTATCAGTGCTATTTTTTTAGTAGTCATTAACAAACTGTGTTTCAGTAAATTCTAAATTCAAATATTTAATAATATATTTCAGTGGAAAGTAGAAGAGGATTTTAAACAGTATACATCAGTAGTAATTAGATATGTCAATTAATGCCCTGTAAACATGCATGAGCTTGTGTATTTCTGTGGAAGTAAATCACATTGTCTCAGCAGCTGACAAAGTTACTTTATTTACTACTGAAAGGGTAAGTGTTCCAAAGCTAGCAGAACTCCAGGTGATCCATTATACAAATTAACAAATATGAAACATTACATAATCAATTTATATCTTAAATCTGTGATACGATTTACTGAAAATTATTTTAGGAAACATATACGCTTGACAGAACCATTTTTCTGGTATCCTTTGAGATCAGCAACTGAATTTAGATTTTGTAAAAAGCAGTCACATATTCAGCTGATGGAAGTTGACAGTGATATTAATACAATTAGATCTGGTTTATAAAGATTTTATGCTTCTGAGTCTAAAATCTAACAGCAAGTCTAATGCCCACCTGGCTTATCTTAAACTAATGCAGTGTGTATGTAATAGCATGGTTTAGGTCTCCATTTTGGGTAACAAAAAGCATAAAGATATTTCCTCCTGCAAAAACAGTCCTCTAATACATCCTTACACATGTCAGGATTCTCTGAATCCCTTAAGCAAAAGCCAGCATTTGTAAAGGCAGGTTTCAAGCAGAAACAGCTTCACAGTAGGTTATGATAGAGCAGAGTCAGAAGGGCTTAGAATGAAGCATGTTGCAGGTCATGAAACAGCTCCAGCCCACCTCACCCGAAACAAGTGCACTATGAAATGAATGAAGCAGATTGTACAAATCAACTCCACAAAAATGTCCTAGCTCCCCTTGTAAGAATTTCAGCATTATGGGGATTTACCAGTGAATTTCATTACTTAGACACAGAGTAACTATTAAAAATGTGTAACTTTGCGCTGCCTTTTCATCTTTTAATTCTTCCTACGTAGAAACAAGTTAAAGTTTAGAAGTGCAGCAGTTCAAAAGAAATCTAAAACAAAATAAATAAAAATTGTTGAATCTGAATATACTTCATGAGAATGACCTTAAATACTGCTTGAATTCATGTCACATTGAAGTTCTATATACAGTAGAAGATGACATAAGCGTTTGTGTGTGCTTGTCGTACAGAAGCCCTTGCTCTCATCTGTACCTTTACACCCCAGACAAATCTTGTAGCTCGCACAATGTGGATAATTAGAACACAAAAAAAATTAATTGTTTGAGCAGAATCAGACCAATCCATTTCAGAGACTTTCATCCCAGTTTATTTGCTAGTTTGAAGCATCAGCATCCCAGGTCTTCTGGAAGTTAATGACCTGCCTGAAGTGTTAGAGATTTTATAGCAGTTGGAAGTAAATATTAACTATTTCACTGCAAGTATATCTTATTACAGAAACTAAAGATGAGAATAACATTGGATTTCCCGTTCAGAAGTAATGGCTTCATATATTGCTCACACATGGTTTTTATTGGTGGTGTTAATATTCACAACAGCGCTACGTGCTGTATTCGCAATGCCTATCCAAGCTGTACTTTCATATTTATTGAAAGAGTATGCCTTCTTATGTGGAGATAGTATCTCTTCAATTTTGGGTTGCATCTAGCAACTTTAGGACAGTCTGATAAATGGGGAGGAAATGTTTACAGCGAAGCAAAGTGAAATTTTACCCCCTCCACAGGTAATAAGTTTTTAGTACAGGAAGCATGTTACGATGATGTAAAATCCACTGAACAAAATATGATGAGAGATGGACTGAATTACAGACAAGTGAAGGAAATGGGGAAAGTTTGAAGAGAAATTATTTTGTATAAAATAGTTATTATAGCAGTTAGTCATTAAAACAGCAGTAATAAAATTGTATTTATAGCTGAATAAGGAGTCTCGGTGTGATTAAGATATGCAAGTAGCTAATTGGACTGCTGAAATATTAGGAAATTGAAGTGATGAAAAGTATACAAATGAAAACAAAAGTGCATAAAAATTAATGAGGACGCTGAAATAGGAAATGGAATAAAGGAAAATAACAAAACAAGTAATGCATAATGAATAACCGTATCGCTGGTAAACAAGGAGATACTGGAAAAGTGAACGGGTATGCATTCCCTCAGAGTTGCTATTTTTGCAGAATCTTTGCAAAGTAGGAAGTTTTGGCTTTATTTCTGTACAGATTGAGTTCTCCTTTACATGATTAGCATTCTACAAAGCATATTTGCTGCAGTGGAGCTGCAAGGCATTTATCAGGAAAGCCTCTCCACCAGATGATGATGTCCCAGGCACCGCTGCCGCTGGAGGAAGCAGTCCTTCCCTGCTCTCAGCCAGCTGTGAATTCTGTGTCTCCCTGTTGTGGTAGCACAAATGTTGTGGTGCTGCAGAACTGGTCTGATCAGCCCCTCATCAGAATGTACTATCTTTAAAGGTTTATGTAAGAGATTATTATAAGTCTTTTGGCTTGTCTTCCAAGACTAGGAGGTGGCTAGAAAGGCTAAACTCCAAAAGCTACATTCTTACTGCATATAGTGCTAAGCATACACAATTCCAGTCATTTCCATTTCTTGAACTCACTGTAGGAAAGTGAGGGATTTCGATTTAGATGGTCACTGGGTCTTTAGTTTTGAATTATTTTCTTTTTCCCACTGAGAACTGCAGTTTTGTTCACAGCTAGTACAATGTTATCCAAAAGGCAAAGGCACAATAGCTGTCAAAAAGCTAGGTTATAGTTTTCTAATTTATATTTTTAATTTAGGGAGTACAGAAAGCTTGTTTGTAGCAGGTGCTATTGCAGTGCCTGGAAATTATCCATTGCCAAAGCAACTGGAATATGGTCACATGATTGAGTGTAAGTACTATCATAAATTCTGTGTATCTTCACTGTCTAGTTACTGTGTTATATTTAGGGTAACCTAAGTGCTGTGTATTTCCTTCTGAATGGCAGAGAAGCTCAAGTATTTTCTAGTAATGTAAAAAGTAAGTCAGAAACTGAACACAAGACTAATGGAGTAAAATACACCACTGAGTTAGATGTCTGTTGACTTCCTTTATTTCTAGTTGTGTGGTACTACATAGGAAGGGACATCAAGAGGTCATTTAATGCAGTTCTCTTTGCTCAAGCAAGATTAAAAGATCCATGTCATTTTAGAGCAGTTCTCATCCAGTTTTCTGTTAGAGAAACTATGCAACTATCCCAAGCAGTCCTTTTGCTTGTTACTAGGATGTCCCATCCCAAACTTCCCCCTCTCCCTCTTATCCAGCTTTGAGCTTCCTTACTGCAGTTTAAGCCTATTGCTTATTTGCTGTGGAGATGAAGAACAGTTCATTCTGTTCCTCTTTTCAACAGTCTTTTATTTTCCTGATGACTGCTATACTGTTGTCTCATATTTTTGTCTTTGTTTTTAGGCAAACTACTGGAATTCAATTATTCTTTTGGTATAGGTAGTATTGATTATTCCTAAGTATTCCTGTCCCTAGCACTTGTGCCATTTAAATTATGTTCTGTTTAAGAGCTAATCTCTACCTCAGTAAACTTATGTGGAAGTTTAAGGAAAAGAAAAATCTTTTTTTCATGCAGTGTATAAATAAATTATGGAAGTCTTTGCACTGGGCATTACACAAGCCAAATTATAAATGGGTTCCAAAAAGGATTATATGCAGCCCTTAGGGAACATAGGTACACTGGGAGCAGCTGAAAATACGTTTCCAAAGAACTCTAAGATAGGTGTTCTGAAACTAGGGATTGCACCTGGGAGGGAAGAACAAGGAGAAAGGGTTGTAGCCCTGTTTCTCATATTCTTTCTTGAAGTATTTGCTACAGGATATTTCATTTACGATGTTCTTTCATTTTATTGTTTCATCTTTAGTAAGCTTACTATATAGTGGTTTGTATATGCATTTTATGCATTTGTTGTATTACTATTTCTAATAAATCCCATAAAAGAATTATGGGTCCCTTATCTCCTACCAAACTGTGAGCTAACCCAGGAAAGGTGAAGAGGTTGCCACTGCCTTATTGCTCCTTCTGCAAACAGCTGCCTGAGTCTCTCTAAAAACTTTTATCCTTCATCTTGTTCAGTAGTTGTTGACCTGTATCTTGCATTGCAAGCTTCACTCCTTTTTAAGACCATTTAAGAACATTATGCGCTTATGGATATAGTATTGTTCATTAACATGTCTAATTATTTTTGGAGGTCTGTATTTCCTTGTTTCAGGTATAAGGCAGTGAGTTCCAATTTTGAATTATTCAAGGCAAAATTATTTCATAGTGCTTGTTTTTAAGCAGCTCATTTTGGTTTTATTGATTTCCCTCTTCTCCTTCCCTGTTTTTTTTTTTATTTTTTATTAAGAAATTTGGCTGAGATCCGTCTTTGGAGGAAAGTCAATTGATTCTGTGCAAGCTTGATATTATTTGTGGGTTGTTGGGGGAAGAGTCAATTAATTTAATACCAGGGCTAATACCTATCTCTTTTCCAGGCTCTATTTTCTGACTCGTTTTGTAATTTCTTAGTGCTGCTTATCTTCACCTGGCTTTCAATGTGGTGACATGACCGTGGAATACTATTTTTCTTTTATCTGCTTTGGATAAAGATTGTGTATTTTGATCTCTCCAATCTTGTCCTTCCCACAGTGGGTTACTGCAGTGTTTCTCTTTGTGGGCTGCAGATGGAAACAAATGAAAAACTTCAGCTGGAGCAGATTGCCAGTTACATGGTAGTATTTTATGAGGAGACTTTATGTAGACCATATAGTCATTGCTAAGTCACCTTAAAATGAAATGAAGATTGGCCCTACGCTCATACCTTCAGGAAAGAAGAGAGCCGTTGTTAGGATTTGAGTGCACTGGTAGGTCTTAATTGCCCTGATCTGCTTCAGCTGGGGTATTCCCACCCTGGCCCAGCTGTGGCCTGTGAGCACTCTCCCTTCGGAGTTCAGACTTCGTGCACTGGTTTCCTGGCTCTGCTTTGTTGCTGTGACCTTGCTGGAGGATCTCAAGTCTTAGTTAGACGTGTTGCTTTCTCGGCTCTCCACAAGCGAAGGTATAGTGTCAAAGGCTGTGTTATTGCATGTGGCCCCCCCTTCCTTAGAAGCAGAGCCCTTCTGCACCCTCCCAACCTTGGCCTCTGAGCATTAAGATTAATGGGGTGGGGCTGGGCTGTGCTTTTGGTACAGTTGCTAATAGGTTTGTGTGTTTTAGGGGGTCTCTGCTTCTGTATTTTGTTCTGCAATTTGTACTGTCTCTTGGTATTTGTGAGGTGCTGGAACGTTTGTTTTCTTATTCAAAATGTCTCTAAAGAGCTGTTTTGGAAAGAAGTGGATTTTCTTTGGTAGAGTGCTAACTCATGTGTGCTTTGTTGCCTCCTACACCTGTGTGAAGGAAGTGTTAGTTAAAATGCATCGATCCAGGCTTTAAACACAATATGTAAAATAAAAGAATGATGTGAAAGAATGATGTAGTGTATCATCTGTCCTAATGGTTTGATGAAATATCTTGAGGAGGTAATAATACTGAGCCAAAGTGCGATGCTACAGCTTAGTCTCAAAAAATCTACTACCTTGTTAAGTGTCTTCCACAAGGCATAAATGGACTGCTTTAAAGAACCAGATGAATGAATAGTTGTCTGAACATACTTCTAAAATAGGAGTCTTTTCAGATAAGGAAATATTCCAACCAAAATCTAATCTCAGTTAATAAAATGAGTATTTGAGTTGTTTAGAAAGTACAGATTGAGGTTAGTCATGTCAGTCAAATTAGCAAGATTAATGTTGTTCTGAACTTTTGCAAGATGATTTTTACCTATTTACTTCAAAGGTTTGCTGTTGTGAAATAAACTGTGGAGAGTATTGAGAGATGGTTTTCTAATACCTTTGAGTGACTTAGTTTATAGCTGAATAATTGAGTGGGGTTAGGCTTATAGAAATAAAAGATGAGTGATGGTCATGAGTGGAATGAGAATGATTACAAATCATCAGCATGATTATGAAGATTGAGTGGAAGTCCAGGGAGTGCCTTAGAGGAGCTTTGTCTTCCTTTGTTCCTAGTTTGATTCCAATGCAAAACAACAAATGCATTCATTTCCAAATTGCAGATTTAAACTGAAATTGTGGACTCTGTGGAGGTGCTCTACAGGTGCTGCTGTTCAAGTCTAATCACAATCTCACCTGTTCCTTAATGGGAGATTGCCCTTAGAGGCTATGGGCTTCAGTAGCAAAGATGAGGGTGGAATTGTGATAAGCCTTGGTTTTTCCCCAGTTCACAGACAAAACTAACAAAACCTAACCAATGAATTGAATTTTTATGGAAGTCCAGCCCTTTGTATTTGAAAGATGTTTGCAAGAACATCATGAGATTCTTTAATGCTTTTGTACCCTAACAAATCAAAAAGTAATTTTCATTCGTCCCTAGTATTGTGTTCTTGCGTGTCTTGCGGAATATTGAATCTTGGCAAGTATTTTACTTATTCCTGTTTCAACAAAATAATGCCAATAAACAAATACTAATGCAAAAAAAGAGACAAGAAAGAAACGCTTCTTATGTAGGCTTTAGACTTGGATAACCTGTTTGGTAACTGAAAGAAGAAAAAGTCCAAACCCTGGAGGTTAACCAGCTTAAGCAAAAACTGATAATTTCAGATGCTAGTGTAGGCAGCAGGGACGGCTGAACTGGGCACAGTTTATAGATCTTAGTGCAAACCGTTGCCAACTGCACTTCATAATTATGTGCTAGATTAACAACTGACTTGTCAGGGTTTACTTTCTTTGTTTCTCAGTGATCCCTGATGGTGTAGCACTAATCTTGATGAGTAGTGGGGACAGCTGAAGATGATGGTGTTTCAGGCATTTTAGATTAATCTACTTAGAACTGTGCCTTACCTTTTTGAATCATAGTTAATAGTTTTCAGGGACCTTCACTTTGATTTTGTTTTATGTTGTTGAACTACCATAATTTCAAAAATGGAATATATTACTCCTCTACTCAACAGTGCTGAGCTGCCTCTTGAATTTTGTTATGCAGCTTATTTGTTAATGCATCCTGAAAATCTTCAATGCAGATTCATAGAAGTGACTGAAGAGCATGTAGCTAAAATCCAACAGTGTCTGATCATGCTGTGCTTACACCAGATCAGATAATCTGCTTGCAGAGACCTCAAACTGTGGTTTGATGTAACCATTAATGACCATGTTAAAAGCGAGCTTATGACAAATAGCTGGATGTGTGGCTTTATTGTTGTTTTGAGGTGCATTGAGATTATATAGTTTGAAAAAGCAAAAATAGCTGTGAACTGGTCTGAATCAGCTGTGAACTTTCTACTAGAATTTGCTCTCATTAAAGAGGGGTCATCTTTCCTGATTTTTGTTTTGGGTTTTAACTAATCTATTTATTATTTTTTTTTTTCCCCTGGAACTGAAAGGGTCTATTTTATTTTATCTTTTTTCATAATGTATCTTGGGTCTCTGTCATATCTATATATCTCAAAGCAAAATAATAATGGTCTGTGTTATCCGATCCCTTACAGAGAAAATCCTGCACAGTAAATATAATGCAGAAGAACAACACAACTGTAATAAAGTATGCATTTTTAAATGAGGAGTTGTGTGCTACATACTCGGTGGTTACTAAGTATCTTTATGAACCAGATACCATTCCTTGTTTTCCTTAGTAAGCTCTGTAATTAACAATGGAAATAAGTAGCTACAGGCAAGATATTTGTGCATATGTATGTGATAGTTTTCTCCCTCACTGCAAAGGAATTGATCAGATTTGCATACTTGTTCTTTGGTAGGACCTTTATTGCCTTTTGTAAAGTTTTTAAGTATCATGAGCACAGCAGCAGCTTCTTAATTGTTTGTGTGTTCATCTCATTTACACTTGTTAACTGAAAGCAGCATTGCTGGAGAAAAAAACCTGGACATTTCAGAATGGGAACGTGTGTGAGGCTGCATCTTCTGTTTTTTTGAAGATAATGAGAATTAAAATAACTAAATGCAAAAGAGAACAAAATTAATGATAATTGATCTTATGTAGTGGAGTGTTCATTTCTTCCAAACTTTCAATAGAGACAAAAGTTGCAAATTGTTTTTGGAAAGCAGAATCAGACTTTAAATTATATAAGAGCCAGCTACATGGTCATTATGTGTACTGAGCAAGCACGCAGGCAAACATCACATGTCTGAAAAGATGCAAGAAGAAATTTGAAAGGCATCCAGTTCTATCAGACAAATAAGTTGAGATGAAGTCTCCAGCAGAGGAGAAATTAAGAATTGGCCCAGAATGTGGGTGTTAGTTTTGGACTAATCTAGTCGTGTGAATTTAATATCAACAGATTTGCTCCATCGAAAAAATGGGTTGGCATAATGCCTGTGGCTTCCATCAGAAAATAACTCATTGAATGCCATTACTATACGGTATTTGATGGTAAAAGAGGTCTGGAACAGTGTTCATCATATACAAATGTGGCATATATTGCCAGAGCCAGTAGGCATCAGAAAGCAAACCTAATCTTCCTCTGTAATTTATAGTTATATTTATTTATTTTATATATATATGTTATTTTTATATATTCATCTTTTTTGCAAATGTGTGGAATTTTCAGAACTCTCTAAAATGAATCAAGATGAAAATGCAAAACGGCACATTTCTCCATTATTTTTCTCACCAGTGAACTCACTGGAGTTTCCTCGGTAAACACTTTGTTGTGAGGTATTCTGTGGATGAAGGCTTCTGTTAATATTCCTTGCGTATGAAAATACTGACTCTGGTAGGTGATAATAGGAGAGCACACATGGGCAGATTTATTAAATGCACCTGGTTTATAGAATTCTGAAATGCACAGATGCTTATGAAGTTACACAATTTGTTGCTTGAGGATGGGCTCACAAAGACCTCTCTTACTATGAAATTGCGTCCTGCCCCTCCCCACCCCAAGACACTAGTTTTGCATCCTTTAATTTCTCTTAATGGTATAGCTCATCCATTGGTGGGTTTGTCAGAAAAGACTGCAACACTATTTAATGGGAATTGTTTTGCCTCTTTCAGCATTCATTGTTGCAGACTTGTGGGACATTTTCTGAGAGGAAATGAAATTCCTAGTTAGTTGGGGGTTTTTTATCCTCACAAATATGCAAAGCCAGTATAAAACTATGCGTTTGCTAGTGGTTTTACTTGCTAATGAATATATGCCAGGTGCCAATGTTTTCTTAAAAAGGTTTTTGGTCAGCATGTTCTTGAATTGTGTTTTTATGCTATTAGGAATAAAATCAAACCGAAAGCATCCAAACTTATAACATTATCAGCATAAAAATATTCTTACAGCTATTGCCAGGCCCTCCACTCTGTATCTTTTTGTGGTAATTTTTCCATGCTGGCAAAGGTGTACTTTATGATCTCTTTGTGCAGAAAGATTTAACTGGTGTTACTAATATTTTGGAAACATGCTGGTTAACACATCCTATTTTGATTGTTAAATGTCTGACATAAACAAGGAACTAAAAATCACTTTCAGGTTTACATGGGGTTTTGAAGTATATTAGAAGAATTTTCATACCTACTATTTACAGTGGGTTTCTGTGAGTGGTAAAGCTCAGGGATAGGGATGCCGTGCTCCCACCTTTCTCCCTGACCCACACCTACGTGTTCTTGACCTTTCCTAAGAACTGCCTACATGGTGGTAGTGGATGAAGTATTTTTGGCTGTACAGGCTTTCAGCTGGATCTCTTTCCTAAGACCACAAACAAGTGGGCAAAAATATAATTGGCACTTGGATTGTGTTTAAGAAAAGAAAAAAAAAAAAAAAAAAGTTGTTACCATTTATTAAAAAGTAATGATGTTTTTGTGGAGAGGTCATTTTAAGTTTTCAGGGATTTCATAGAATCCCAGACTGGTTTGTGTTGGGAGAGACCTTAAGCTCACCAAGTTCCAACACCCCTGCTATAGGCAGTGACACATCACACTAGAGCAGGTTGCTCCAAGCCCCATCCAACTTGGCCTTGAACACTGCCAGGGATGGGGCAGCCACAGCTTCTCTGGGAACTCTGTGCCTCAGCACCCTCACAGTAAAGAACTTCTTCCTTATATCTCAACTGAACTTCCCCTATTTAAGTTTAAATCCATCACCCTCGTCCTTTTGCTATGTTCCCTGAAGGAGAGAACCTCTCTGGCATCCTTGTAGCCCCCTTTAGATATTGGAAGGCTGAAACATGTGGATTTATGTGGAATTTCTTTCTCACATTTTAAAAAATCATGGGACTAAATGTCTCCTATTCCTGACAACATTCAGCTGTAACTGTTGTCCTTCATAGGCCTTTTGCTAACCTGTTTTTAGCTGACAATTCTATGTGTTTATGTTCTCTGCAGGCAGCCTGTTGGAGCACTTTGCCTTTACTGTAGACAATTTTTTCTAGTATTGGCTTGAATTTTCTGTACTGCCATTTATTATGTTGTATCCTCCCAGATCTGGGCTTACACAACAGATTAGCCCCTTCCTTTTCAGTACAGCCCTTCATGTTTGAAGGCTGAAGCAAAACACAAATAAACATCATAACAAACCCTTCCTACATAAAAGGTATGTAGGATCTGCTGAACTGCTTCATACCTATGATGGTGTATATTTCCCTTCAGTAGCATGAGTATGTACATAACATGTTGAACGATGTTGTACAAAAAAGATGTTGCATTTTGCTGGAGTAGACTTATCCCAGTTGTCAAAATCCCATTGCCAGAATAAAGGTAGTGTCTTGTTTGCTCAGTTTATAAATGATATAGTCATCGTGGAGAGAAAATAATAGTGTCTGTTTAGGTTTTTTTGTTACCGACTTTAGTTTGCCATAGTTTGATATTTAGATCGCAGAACCTAAATATATGTCACTTACTTTGACATTACCATGATGGTAGATAGAGAACTTAGTGAATAGTTTTATGACTGATCAGGTTGACGGCATCTGCAGAACTACACACTGTAAAAGCATTAAATAGCACAGTTTGGTTGGTTGTTATTTAAATAAGTGAATAAACCAAGGAGCAGCTTTGTGTGCCCAGCTCTTGAAATAGAAATGTTTTCCAGGGGATATTGTCATAGGTTCAGCAGTAGCAGTCATTTTTCTGCTTCTCAGTAGCTGGTGCAGTGCTGTGTTTTTGACTTTCGGCCTGGGAACAGTGCTGATAACACCAGTGTTTTTAGTTATGGCTTAGTGATGT
>JAOEHX010068974.1:0-34290 GCA_025448015.1 Bolborhynchus lineola
TGGAAGGCATGCTGAGGCACATGAAAAACAACAAGGTGCTTGGTGACAGCCAGCATGGCTTCACTAAGGGGAAATCCCATCTGCATGAGTCCCTGCTCACCTCAGCAGCGCTGCTGCTTCCTGGGCAAGGCCTGGTGGGTGCTTGAGGCTCCCTGGGTGGCTATCACTGCTCAGAACTGAGGCTCCTGGATGCTGCGTTTCCCCTTGCTCCAGTGTTGAAGGCTCCTTTCTGGAGCAAGAAAGAGCAGTTGTTTTCAATTTAAATATCAATGGACGAAAATTCCTTTTTGTGTGAAGTTCTTACTTTCCAGGATAACACATTTTGCAGAACTGGCCCTTAGTGGCTTACTGTGATGTCCAGGCTGTGGTGGAATATGCGACATACCCCAGGGACACCCCCAGCAGGGTGCCTCCTCCCATATGTGGCCCATGTATGACTTTCCACACGCAAAGGGGATGACAGACCTGAAAGAGCATTACACAAAAGGACCTGTAACAGCTTAGGAAAGCCAAGTGTCTTGTGGTTAGTTCCCTAAACCAATTAAGAAACTTTAAGGTAGGCACTCCAGAATTTTTAGCCGGCGGCTCTGTCTGCTTAGACATTCCTATTCATATTTTGTGATAGATAGACAGACATTTTCTTAGGAGAACAAAATGTACTATTACCACAGGATCGCATAAATCCTGCCTGTCTTCTGGGAAGTTCAGATTGAAAGAAAATCTGGACGTAACCATCCTAAAGCATTAAAAATTTATGAAAAATATATATCACAGCATCTCACGTACAATTGTTCAATATACTTTTGTGAGGTTGCTCCCAAGGTACTTCTTTTATATCTTAAGTTGCTGACAAATGGCACAATGCTTTGCAGCAGGAAAGTATCCCTTCTCCAGCCCCCTAAATGGAACTTCCTAAGATGTATTTCTTCCTCTTGATAATAAAGCAGAAAACTGAATTTTCACTCCATTATCTTATATTGAAACAGTTTTGGTTATGAAAGTAGAATAATCAAGAAAACTATTTCAAATACAGCTTCACTAAACTACAGAGGAAATTGCATTGTTTGCTGAGTTTGAAAATCTGTCTATAATTAGACTTAAATGTCACTCCTTCTGGTGCATTTTAGCATTTCTGCAGACTATAGTCCTTATGTAGTGTATAGCTTTCAGTGTAGTCTTCTTGTGAAAATTATGACCCTCTGGCATGCTTTCAGGAGAGTATGTCTCTATATTAGCTATTAAACATAATAGTTGATATAGTTGTTGATTAGTTTCCTGTTGTTCCTGTAGCATAACCTGTACTCATTTGCTTTTCTTTATGTATTGTTGCGTACTGTAAATTTGGGAGGAAAATGATTCATCTATAGGTTAGGATAGTACAGGATTTTACTGTGTCTCTATTTCATATTTTACAAATGATGCTTATATATACAAAGTGCTATTTACTCCATATAAACAGCAGTGGAATTTCAGCAATTGCAGGATTTTCTTTTGCTCTGTGGTCTTACCATAGAAAGGAAGAAAAAAGATTAGCAGTATAAAAGATATTTACATGGTTGTGCTTTTGCAGGAAAGATGCAAACAGACCAGATGCTGGGTTGGGTTTTTTTTGTTTCACTGTCTGTAATGTCACAATAACACCATCACTTACAAGGTTCGGTTTTCTACTTGAGCACTTGTGATAGCTGTCTCCAAATTGAGGCTTGTTTTTTGCAAAAGAAACTGAAGAGTAAAACGTGAATCTTAAAGAAGCTGTTGACATCATACTGATATTTCGTCTAGTTATTAAGACATTGCTGCACCTTAATGCCCTCTGGGTACACCTACAACATGCAGTGTGTGAACAGGGTGGAGAGACGGGAAGAGGGGAGAGACATGAAGGAGCTGTTGTATCCCCTGGCAACCTCAGCTCTCCCACATGTCTCCTGGTGATGGGCACTTCCATAGTAACAGCCACAGTGCTGGGAAGCCTCCATGATCCTTTCTTCCTCCTCTTCCAGTCCACTTCTAACATTTGATCAGCTCAGATATGGCCCCTAATTCGCTCTCTGGGTAGTGACAGGGCATGAAGGCAATGGGCACTAGAGATGCACAAGGTCAGATCATTACCCGGAATTGATTTGAGTAAACAAAATCAACATAGATGGTTTATTCCACCTGCATTTTAGAAGTGTGTGCCCCATCCCTGAGAAGAGCAGAGCTGCACCACCTCTCTACCATATACTGTTCATTTTCTGGGGTTCAGCCACTGCTAGATTTACATTTAAACCAACTGAAACATAATGCAGTGGAAATATTTTCACTTCAGGACATCTGTTTTTTAAAAAAAAAAATAGTTCCCCTTGTTAGTCAGGAATGAACTGTAAAAATCACACCTCAGCCCAAATGAATTCTATCTGTACTTGAAACTTCAAGCTAATTAAACTGTTAACTTCAAACTCTGGTATAAACAGAAAAAGATAATACTCTTCACATGAGGTAGGTAAGGCAGCATCTCCCATTTTGGCACATTTTGTACCATATAATGGAGAGTTCAGATATTCCAGATCTAATTAGGACATACACAGTGGACTTTCATGACAATTGTCATGTAAGTAGAGCTATCATTTCCAGTGGAAGGAGCTCAGGTGACCTGACCTGCCTGGCCCTACTGGCTTCCAGACAATGAAACAATGCAATTTCTTTTATCAAGAGCTCCTGGCTCCAAAGATCTGTCACTGCAAGCAGCAGCAGGAGCAAATCATATGTCAACCGAAAAAATCAATACTGAAGAACAAATTGAACTATAATAGTGTGTCTGTCTGGTTATTTAAAAATAGATGAGCAAAGAACATGCAGAGGACAGGAAGAAGCCAAAAGAGAGATCACTCAAAGGTAGAAAAGTTGAAAAGAATCTTTTTGTTCTGGAAACAGCCTGGCTCAATACCCACTGAAACCAAAGAGTGGTTCCTTCCCTTGACTTTGAAAGCCTCATCCATGTGTGTTCTTAGATACATCATTTGTGTCTTCTCGAACACAAGTAGTGCCTGATTTCCTTTTTTGCTTATATGCTCATGCTAAGGCTGATTAATATTGCCCAAATAATACAAAGGGAAGGGTCTTGGACATGTAACAATCTAGCCTTCAGACCATAAATTTTCAAGGAAATGGAGCAGACAAATCCATCAACAGTGAGCTAAGATTGTCCCAAGAGGCCTTATTAAAATTTTTAGAGAATTAGAGACATATTCTACTGAAATTTACTATTGAAACCTCTGAACTGTTATGAATATCCTTTGGCGATACTCTTGAGACTTCATTCTCCAGAAGATGCAACCTTCCTTTGAACTCTACAGGCTGCTTCTAAAGCCTGCAAAGGTTATAAATTTCTAATAAATATTGTTGTATTGAACAGTTCTTTTAAAATGCTCTTTCAAAGAAAAAAGTAATGAAAAGAAAAAAAGAAAAAACACGTAGAAGGCAAAGTTTTCACTATCAAGAAAAAGTAGAAAGGAGACAGCTGAAAACATTAAGTACATGTGTATCAGTAAATGTGAATATTGTGAAATTCAGGGATTGAGAAAGAAATTAATGACACCAATGAAAGACTAAGAATCTAAATATAATTACATATTAAAAGTTTCTAAAAGTGGCTGGGTGACATTCTAAGAAATATTAATAAACATGGCTAGTCTCTCCAAAACTTTGGAGGTCAGAAATTTTACTTACATGTCCTGCTGTCATCTGTCTGTCCCAGCAGTTCAAAAATAGTCTTTAAAACCAGAACTAAAGCTCTTCTTATGTCATCTGGATTTGCCATCTTGGACATTATCACAAGGACTGATTTGTGATTCCTGCAGCATGTATGTAGGTGTTAAACTTGAGTGTAGAAGAAATATGGTGATTTTTAGAGGGCTTCGTGCCTGACCTAGTAAGACTTGCAAGTATGTTGTTAGATGTTGTCTCCCTGTGAAACCAGCACAATTCCTGTGTTCCTGCTCTGCAGCACCAAGTCTGATAAGCTACTATGAACACCTGTTGCTCTATGGTCACTGAGCCTATGGTTCAGCACAGAATCATAAAATCATAGAATGGTTTGTTTTGGAAGGGGCCTTAAAGCTCATCCAGTTCCAATCCCCTACCACAGACAGGGACACCTTCTACAGTACCAGGTTGCTCAAAGTCCCATGTGACCTGGCCTTGAACGCTGCCAGGAGTGGGGCAGCCACAGCTTCTCTGGGCAACGGGTGCCAACACCTCACCACCCTCATAGTGAAGAGCTTCTTCCTAATGTCTAATCTAAATCTCCCCTCTTTCAGCTGAAAACCATCCCCCCTTGCCCTATCCCTACAGGCCCTTATAAAAAGTCTGTTTAGCTTCATTGTAGGACCCCTTTAGGTAGTGGAAGACTGCTGTAAGGGTCTATCTAGTCAGCTCTATCTAGAGCTAAATTTAGTTTCTAGTAAGAGAGCAGCTTGCCTATAATGATATATTCCTCATCCCACTTACTCTGTTGGTAAGGAAAGTTTAAGGTTTGTACTTCAGTAGTGATTCTCAGTGAGAAACCTAGGAAGCTTGGTGATTAGCTTAAGTAAGTTCTTACAAAGCATGATCATATAAGTATGATAAAACACCTACTGTCTACACAACTTCAGAAAAACTAGCTGTGATGAATGGATAAGCCTCACATTTTGTATCCTGGTATTCTGCTGCCTGAAAGTCTGTGCTTTGAAACTCTTCCTATCTGATCCTGTGTGCATTTAAGGGAAAGAAATGATATTACAGTTATTTGTATAACATTTCCCTGTGATTATTTCTTGCTTGGAGAAAAATTAATATGAATAGCTCCAGGGAATAACAACAGCCACTGAAAAGCAAGCATTTAGGACTTGTCTGATTCCTGATACTTTTGTTGGGTAAACATCTTCTGAGAGCTAGATTCACAGGCATAAACCTTGCTGGGTGCCCTATCGGAGTGGCAGGATTTCTCTGGAAACTAGCTTTGAAATGCTAATAATTTTTTTTAAGTTATTTATGAATTATTCCTCGAATTCTTCTGTGCAGCTGCTCCATTTCTCCTCACTGGAATTGTCCCCACAAAGCAGGGGGAACATGTGGTCTCCAATTTGTGACCAGCTGTTCCTCAGAGCCTTGCCAGGGGGTTCACTATGGAAAGGGCTGATCTGAAACCAGAGCCTTGAGTGCTGTGCTTGAGTCAGTTCCTGGCTCAGTGGTTGCGGAGAAGCTCCTGGCTGCCGGTGAGGAACTTAAGTAATGAATTTCTTCCTGGAGAGGCTTTCCTGAAGGAGCTGAAATAAATGAAGTATATTAGCTTGTTTTACGAGAAGACCATTTTGCTTTTACTGAACTAATTACTTTGTAGTCATATAGCTGGTTACGATTTTTGAATGAATTGTGAAACCTATTGTATCTGGAGCCAGAGTAATTATGACACATCGGGTGCATTTGTGATTAAAAGCGGTGACTATTCTTGTAGGTCACATTTCATCAGAGAAACTCAGAACATTTTATAAATACCAGTTCCTCTCAGAAACAGTTGAATATATCAATTACTAATAAGAAATAGTCTTATACTTGAACATTATATGCTGTCTTTTCTTCTCAACACATTTTCCAAATAAAATCTCCATTCTATATAAAGTATATGAGAAACCCCATAGGGTTTAGGGCAGGAAGTGAAGCTGTAGTTGCCACTGAAAATGACACAAACAATTCTGAGATGCAAAAAATAAACACTCCAGTTAGAATTTGTCTAGGATAAGAAAGCTAAAATCTGTGCACTCCTGGAAATGAAATAATGCTACCTTTAATGACTGCAGTGTCAAGGGAGTTCACTTACAACTGTTTAAATACAACTCCTATTAACACAAATCTGAACTTCACGTTAACACAGGGTCAGAGAGATGGGTCATATACAGTGAAGTAACAATGAATCACTGAACCTGCCTATAATAGGTGTCCTCTAGACTAGCTATGCATTAATGGTGTATGACTGCTTTGCTTAAGGTGATACAACTTCAGCACTCAGCAGGGACAGGACAGGTTTTCTCTCTGCAGCGGAGAGCTTGTAGTTGCATTCTGGGTCACACAAAGAATATGCAGAAACGTGTAGAGGAAGGGGAAGGTTTAGGTATGGACATGCATCTACATCGCTCCATCTGTTCTCAGGCTCTGTGGAGTAGGTAAGGATTTCAGGTAAGGGTTGGTAGCTGATACGGGCAACAAGAGAAAGAAGCCATCCTGGCATCCTGCAAATTCCAAAAGTGCTAGTGCCGGGGCAGGGGAGGGCTGTTTTGTCCCTGTGTGAGAGAGGGCATATGCCAAAGAACCTGCTGATTAATGGTAGGATGATTAAACCAAGGCACAAGGAGACTGAGTATTTTTGGTAAATTGTGCAACTAGCTGATAAGAGAGAGGATATTTTACAGGCAGAGAACTGAGACAGTGATGAGGTGACTAAATTAAACTCAGAGTGTGAGACTAACATCTCCTTATTCCCTGCCCAGGCTCTTAGAGCAAACAGTGTTACATGCTCTGTTCTGTCCCTACAGCCTCTGTAAGGCTGTCCCTGTGAACCAGTGTGCACTGCATTGCATACTAAAAAATACTGAGCATGATGAAAGACTCTGAACCAATTGGGTTGTAGCAACCTTAATTAAAAATGCAATCAAACCCCAGAATGATTTACCATTAGCAAAGTGGCTAGGAGATACCAGAAGGTTCATTTGGTCGGGTTTTTTCCCCTAATACGCTGGAGTAGGAATGGAACGAGAGCAGTAACAGGACAATTAACAATGAAAAATAGATGAAATGAGTGATGACTCAAAATGGCTGGGAGAGGCTGAATTATTTATTTATTTTTACATCTGCCTATTACGCATTAAATAAGGAAGTTTGAATAATCAGTCTTGAACAGTCAGTATGAATCTGTAAAATTCGTTGCTGATTAAGAATTCAGAAAGAGTAATTGGAAAATATGAAATACATGACACAACAGCTCCAATAATAACTCTCTAAGGGAGCCAGAGGAATTCTGGAGTCTGAATGGATTGACAAGGTGCTGTAGAGTGTCTGCAACATCTGGCTTTATGTACTGGCCTTAGTCACCTCCAGAAGACAGTGGTATAGGTGAAGATCTAGGAGTCTCTGAGGGGAGCCGGTCCATTCACCTAAGCATCTGAACTAGTGCCTCAGTGCAGGTGATGTGAAATTTCCCTTTTGTTTCATATCACAACATTCTGTGGAGACACCAGTAGAAATAAAGTGTCTTCCATCAGAGATGAATGTGATAAAATCTGCTATTCATCCACTCGGGTTATTACAGTGTTCTTACTACCAGGATGCTAGAGTCTTACTGATACTGAGTTCACACTGGCTCCGTATTCCCTTAACTACGTCAGCTTGGAAAGGAAAAAAGGAAGAAAACTCTGAGACAAAATGAGGCATCTTCCAAACAGCAAAGCTGCCACTTCGTTTACTTGTACCAGCACTATGCTCAGAAGGGTGAACTTCAAAGGAAGTGGTTTTTCTTCAGCAGCTAGATGAAGCCATTGTAACACATATCAGCACAGGTATGGCTTTCCTCACTCCAGAGCTAAGAAAACATCTTTCATGCATCTAAAGATTAGGAAATAAAAAGCGATTCCCTCTTGATTTCATCCTTGTGCCTTTATCCTTTAATTAGAAAGTATTTCCTGGCAAAAATCTGTTCTGTTAACAGGAACCAGCAGAGAACTGTAGAGCTGGTATACCTCAAAAAGCTCCTGAAACAAGTTAAATCTGATAAAACAGTCAGTGACAGGACAAGGCAATAAGATATCCCGAGATCAGTGGTTCATCTTTCCATTGCGTACCAACCTTGCCTTCTTCACTCACTGCTGAAGATTTCTGTATCTTTGACTGTTTGCATCCACTGCCTGTGCTCTGAAAGGAATGGGGAGTGACTATTCATGGGTAGTCTGGAGAGAGTATTCCAGCATCACATAAGGAAAGCCCTCATGTCCTGGTGTGAAAAGAGATAAAACAGCTCTGACAAGCAGCCCATGCATGAAATACTAAATCATCACCTACGTTGGATACCATGGGCTTGTATCAGCATTAGTACACCATACACTGTCAATGGGTGGCACCAAGGAGTTTAAGAAAGCAAGCTAAAAACTATTTTGCATATTTATTATTCTTTCATGTGGACTGTTAGTTGAAGCCAAACATAACAAAAACCCCAGAAGAAAGTATTTTCTTTGCTGCCCTGCCCCTTCTCAGCAGCCCAGCTGGGATAGAGCTACTTCCATTCACACCAGGAGGCTGTGTCCACACTTCCAGCTCCCCAGAAATATCCCAGAAAAGGGCAGAGGGGTGGGCAGCACACGGACGGCCCATTTCCCTCACCATTTTGAACTGGAGTAAGAGTTGAGATCTCAAGCTCTCAGTTCAGTCTGGGAACAGGCATAGTGCCTCTCCACCTTCCATCTCAGAGACCAGCAAAAGCCATCAATGAGTAAGGTGGGACAACAGAAGTCCCAAAGCCACTGAATGGGCAAATGATCTTTATCAACATCTGTGTCCAGGGCCTGTTCTCACTGGCCTCCACCCAACCGTCCAATCAGCTGGAATCAGGCTAGGAACATCAAATCCCAGTGGCTTTTCCTGGTTGATTCCTCTTAATGCACATATGCTGAGGAAGGCAGGAGAAGTGTGAGTGGCAGTTTTAACAGCTTTAATGGAAAAAATATTAAGAAGAGCTTCAAACAGTCTTGCATTGGCTGATCACCACAAAATCATGTCTGCAATGCACTAAAAAATCCACTCCATAATCAGTATAACTAAATCCTTATGTATATCTTCCTGTTTTCCCCTCCCCCCCTTGAGTGGTCGATTGTTATACTGCCAGATAAAGTTGCTGCATCAGCTTTGCATTTCTCTCTGATTTCATGGTGTAATAAGGCTGGCACTATCACTCTTTCTGCTTCCTTGCATATAGGTGTGTCAGCCCTTGTCTAATAACTACTGTACCAAACAGCCAATTTCAACCAAATCTTTGGATGTCTCAGAGGTATTCTAGACCTACAAGATTTATGACAACAGAGAACTATATGGAAGGAGAATTTTCTCTACATACTTTTTCTGACAGAATTGTAAAAACCACCCACTTTATTAGATGTAAGAGAATCCACACAAGAACTCAATTAAGCTTTATCAGTCCTCTGGTTTAGCAGACTATTGATAAGTAAGGTGATCATCCCCTACATGGACAGAATCACTGCAAAATAAGGAAAATAAGGACCTCTGGAGGGCTTCTAGAGCAGCCAACTGGATAAATGATACTGTGTCACACCTGATAAACATCTATCTAATCTGTTGAAGATTTCCAACCCTGAGGTCTCCCCAGGCAATTATATGAGCATACATCTTTATTCCCCACCATCTTGTACTACAACTGAAACACTGTAATACATTAGCAGAGCTCTATAAAATATGATTTAAGTCTGCTGTTCGCGCCTGCATTTGCATTTAAGAAGTCTGGGTAAGGGAAGGAAAGTAAAACAATGCTGCAGCATTGATTTCTCTCAGGGACATGATAGTTGCATAAAGGACTCTGCTAATTATAGCCACCAACTACCAACAGACTCATCAAAAGCTACAGCAGCACTGCAGCAATTCGGTGCCTACCACAGTCCATAGCTCTTTAAGCTGAAAGCATTTGTCATGATGAAGAATTGATTTTCGAAGGAAATGCCCCTGCAGCCCCTCCGATAAAACAAGACAGGACTTGATTCTGAAAGGTCCTTTAGATGGTTGAGTTGCTGCCAGACCACTTGTGCACCTTGTTTTTAATTTATGGAACTTCTCAGAAGGTAGATCCATTATACATGGCTTGTTCAACTTCAGAGCTTTAATCCCTGGGAAGCTACAAGCAAAGCTCCCTTAAATTTATGTTGGAAACAATATGGTCTACCCTTACGAGCAGACAGTGCAATATTTAGGCAGAAATATGTTGTTCAGTGAAAGACTCAAGAATGTCACTGTTTCTCAAAACATCAGTGTGTATTTTCCTCTGCTAAGAGGAATGGATTTAGCTAGCTAAAAATTGCTGTCTTCATACAGATTTTTCACTGCTAAATCTGAATCTGAGGTTACATTTGGAAGGATACGTAATAGTTTTATACACACTTAAAAGTAGTGCTTGAGGAGAGATGGGAAGATGGGGAAATGCTGTTCTGGCTCTTTTCTCTGTGTGGAGGGAGTCCCAACTGCTCACTCTTTCACTTACTTCCAAACTACACTAAACTTCTGCTCACAGGCCATCTGGGTCCCTGGGATGTGTGCATGCATACTGTACGGTTTGGGAAAATAAGTAGAAGAAACAATATCCACGCAAAACAGTTTAAGGAATTTTCTTTGATCAGAGATTAGCTTTGTGCCTCTCACAGCCTTTCCTGGGAGTAAATACTTCAGTATGAAAAAGTTCTCTATGGAGAAAATCCTTGATTCTGATTTCAGTGTCTTAAATATCTAAAAGCTTCTGCTGTTGCAACTTGGTACAACTTCCTTTACTTAAGGGGGATCATGTTGGTTTGTATGAGGTTGGGAGCTGCCATCAGCCTATCAATGAAAGAGGGTAATTCCTCAAATGAGGGAGATAATTTTGATAGAACAAAGCAGCAATGGCATTTGTACTCCACTCTCCCTAAGCCTGCCTTCTTGCCAAAAAATGACAAAATATTTAAGCATATCGTAACTTTTTAATTGATTGTGGCATTTGGAGTTTAAACTCTAAGCAATAATTATGCTAATGAGAAATAAAGTGTTTTCTTGGCAGCACAATACTTTTCATTGGCATTGTTGTTGACTTGTGTATTTGTTGCTTTCTCATCATCATCACTGGCTTCTATTTGTATGCAGGAAGTCTCATTTACAGCTGTCCTTGAGAAAACTGCTGCATCTTCCAGAAAGTGCTTTCCCACTTCTTTTTTTCCTTGTTTCAGGAGTAACAGATTTTTGTATTTTCAGGCCTTTGACAACTGCATGCCATGCCATGCAGCTATTCCTGGAAAACAGTAATGACTTTCTCACCAGCACAGTAAAGCAGTGCACTGCGGGAATAAATGTGGGGACTTGCCATTACAACAGACATGTAAAAACAGAGGAATGAAGTGCCTGTCCACCGAGGCCTCAGTTCTGGGCTGAACGAACACACTTCTTAATTGCACAGTGAGCAGGAGGAAATGGAGTAGATCCAGGGGGATCTGCAAAGGAAGAACGTAAATTCTCAGCCAGAGCTTGCTGCAGAGAAATGCTCCTTTTCAGCTTGTACGCTTTGAGCATAAGCAGCAGCTGTATGTAAACAAAGCCATTTTCAAAGGGAAGTCCCTTGAAAAACTAGTGATTCAATTATTTTCAGTTACTTGGGTGGTCCAGCCCCAGTGACCTCCTCTGAAGATGGGTTTGCTGAGCTGGACACAGTGACAGGTGAACTGGGGGGGGAAGGCAGGGAAGGAAGGCTGGGCAGTTGCACAGTGCCTCCCTACGACGTGGTGTGCGGGAGCCGCCACTGCAAACACTGGCAGCAGAGAGGCTGCAGTCCTCAAGGCTTCTGCCCTGCATGACTTAGGGCTGTCTATGGATGTTCTCTGCCTGTAGAGGTTCCCCACCTCCTCGTGCGGGATCCTCAGCCTCCCAGCATGCCGTAAGTTCAGCTGCAGTGAAAGTGATGCCCCAGTTCACGTAAATGATGGGTCAGAGTATTGCCTCGCTCTAAGGAACGATCTGCAAGAGCCAGCCTTCGCTGTGGGAGCAGGGTCATGAGCTCTGTGGTGGAGCACTGGTGTACAATGACTGTGGCATGGTCCAGATCAGAGGAGCCTTTACACAGAGCCTTTAAAATGGATGTGAGGCTGATTTCCCATTTTTCCCTGTCACATCAGTGGATAAATCATTGCAGGTTTTTGGCATTTCATATTATGAGACAACTGACTCTCTCCAGTGACTGAATTATTCTGAATTATTCTGTCACACTTGTTTGAAATAATGTAAACAGAAAGTGAAATCTGCTTCAGCTCTTTGTTTGGGTTTTTTGTTTGTTTTTTATTTTTTTTTTTTTTAAATATTTATAGGAGTTTCTGTGATTTTGAGCATATTTTAATGGAAGGCCTAATTAGTGGGTAATTGAGTTAAAGGTGAGATACTGCAAATGCAATTCACTAAAGCTCCAATTTTAAACTACTAATATGTGTATAGCTGTTGGAAAAGAGAAACAAAGAATAATGGCTTCTGGATCTACTGTCTCCACATTACATCTTTAGCAAGCAATAAATGACATTTATTTCTTCTTTTTCTCTTCAAGGATATTGCCTGAAAAATCTATTACTTACCAGATGGGTGAATCAATAGATGTTATTTGTCTCTTTGTGTGAGATCTGCACTGAGCACAGCAAGGAAAACCTGCCTCTCAGTGCATGGAAGTTCATGATCGTTAATACACAAAATGGTCACTATATAAAAGCTTTATGTTCCAGCACTTTGTGCTCCACATCACCATTTCTACACCTTTGTGCATACTTGGTGAACATACTTGGTGTGATTCATCTGTAACTACAAAAGCCACAGGCTGACCAATATAAAACTTGTTTCTTGCTTCAGATTATAGTAGAAGCAGCTTTCTCAGGGCCTGGCACTCTGCAGATATTTCTGAGAGCTGCCCTGCTGCATTATGAGCTGTTGCTGATAACAATCCTACCTCCCCAACATGTCTGCTGCTATATACACAGCCCCACTGTCTCTAATTCTGTTGCTTGTTGAAGCATCAGACCTACCTAGGGCACACTGCTGCATGGAAAACAACATCTTTGTAGAGACGAATAAAATAAAACCAACCAGGAATCACGTAGACGCATGTAAAAACACACACTTCGCACTAACAAATGTCAATTCAAGCACAACCCATTGAGGATTAAGGATGTACTCCCTTGACAGATGTATTTCCTACTTCTGTGTGTTGGCTTTCCTTCTTTCCTCCCTTATTGCTTTACTCAATAGCTATACCACACAGCACACCTGTAATGCTCCAAATGTGAAAAACAAAACAGAGATTGAGAAGCAGGTCACAAGCTCCGTAATATACAAGATAGAAGGCATTTCCATGGGGTTCAGAGTGAGCCAATGATGTATCCCAATTTTTTCCTTGACACCCAGGTGAGCAGAAAGGAAGGGAGGAGTTAAGAAACTGCTGCCACGTCAGCATCTATTTCCTGCTAACAGCCAGCCCAGGTAATCACTTACACCCATGTTTAGTGCTTGTAAAACCTGTTTGTCTTGAGATGCACTGCAAATTCATTTTGTACTCTTAAGGAATGAGTAGATGAGAGCGCAAGGCCCGTGCATTTCTACCTGATTCCATGTGTCATTCACCAGTAGCCCTGCACTTCAGAAACCTCAGGATTTTTGTTTTCAGCTACCTACAAGAAGTAGCTTTTGTGTTCAGCTGAAGGTTACTCAAGAGATTAGCCTCATGGAGAACTGCTGCCCCCATGCCAGCCTTCTGAAACCTAAAGGTGATCAAAAATCCCGCCACCAATGATATATTAGGATCTAGATATCCTTAAATGTGTGCCTTCTAATATATCCCAATTCCAGAACAGGAAGGTTGGAAAAGTTACTTGTAGGTAACTATTAGTTACTTTTTAAGATAAATGAGGACATTATCTTGCTTTTAGAAAAGCAAAAAAACAAAACCAGTAATTTAGGCTCTATCCCAAATTCCGAATTACTTTTCAATTTGTTGCTGAATAAACACTTGGATGATTGGTTTTGCTGCACTAGGGAGTTTTCTTTTAGTTTCAGGCGTTTCAGGGTCAATTTTCCATACCCAAGTAGCACAATATCTCTTAAAGATCCAGGAAGGACTGCCAGGTTGCTTGAATGTATAAATAGCTATGTTTTTGTTTAGATGTTTAGAAGAAGGATAAGGAGGAGGCATGTGGTAGTCACTGGACAAATAACCTTCATAATGTGGAAAATACTAAGCCATTTAAAAGTTGCTGGCTGTAGTAACATTTTTCTAAGCACTGCTGACTAGCTAGGAGATAATTTACAGTCGGCTGGATGAAGCTGCACTTGATTTGTGCAAGACAATGAAGGGGAAATAAGGCAAGGAAGTACGTCCTTTTTTTGTTGTGTTGTATTTTTCTTCACTACAAGCACTGAGGTTAGGTCCACCAAGTGTTGTCTTCAGAATAGAGATGCTGCCTGAAAGATGCCTACCTGCTCCAGGTGGCCAGCACTAAGCACCTCTGGGAACAAAGTAGGACACTCACAGATGGACCACTCCACTCCTCGCTACCCAGTTTCTGCCTGTGGATGGGATGCCAAAGAGGAGCAAGTACAAAGCCATCACTCTTCAGGTGCTCTTTGTGTTCTCATGTTCTATTTTTATACATGTAAAGCTGCAAGATCTGAACATTCATTAGTCAGCAGGGTTAGTAAATGGCATACCTTTGATTTTTGCTTATCCTGATTATCTTTGCCTATGGTCTTTCTTCACATAGCTAAATGTTCAGCTTGCATTTTCTTTTTAAGATACCATATGTCCATCCATAAATTTCCCTCTTTCTCCCTTACACAGACTGGAAAACACTCATATTCCAAGTTTAAGTCTTCTGAAACTTTGGGACTCACCACAGAACTTAAATCTCTGGTTTATAAAGGTCATTAGATTTCTGCACATCATAAAATGCTCAGTTGAAATCTGCCTCATAATTAGAGCGGAGTAAAACTAGACAGTTTTATTTCACACAAGATTTGGATGTTTCCAAAGATGGTTTTCCTCCAGTTCCCTAGTATTTCCAAAGTTTCTACAAACTGGAAAGGAACAGTCTACACTGAGGTGGACCATGATCCCAGGAGATCAAATTGCCAGTGCCCTGTGAGTGCCCCAAGCAACCCAAACTCCTGACCCTCCAACCAGGGAAGTGAAAACACAGTTTATGTGTATGAGAGGTAGGAGGCAACTACTGTCAGGTGGAAAAGTGGCTTCCGAACAAAGACACTGCTGAGGTTTGCACAGAATTTTGTACACAATATTGATCAAAGAGGTGGTGTGGCTGCTGAGATTATTTTCAATATATAGTGCCTTGCAGTGCCATGGTTATGTGTGAAATCTGGAGAAAAGCCAACTTCATTTGAAGTCTGTACAGATTCTGAGAAGAATATAATGAAAGGACAGAACAATCTTCCTTGTGACTTAGCCAAAACCAGGTTGGATCTCGATATTCATCTAGTTTAAATGAAGCATATCTAAACCATCCATTTTGCTATCCGTGGTTCATTTACTAATACAATTTTATATAATCTTGACAGCTTTAGATTACATTCAGGTACTTCTAAATGCCTTTCAAAGCATCTTGAATCTTGATGTGCAATGACCCAGTCCATTCCTTGGCAGCTGGACTTAACCATGCCAGAAAACAACAGATCACCACTGAACTCCCACTGTTGAACTTTGCCAATTAAAAACCTGTCTCTCATAATTTTACCTCTTCTGAAGAAATGAGAATTGAAGCATGTATTACTTGACATCTTCTCAGGCGTTTCTGTGCCAGATGCAAGTTTCCTCAATTCACAAATGCACCCAATCTTTACCAGAACATTCAGTTTCACATTATAGCTGACCAAAACTGACATTAGAAGAGGAAATGTTACATATTTATTGGTTTGTTCTTTTGCTCTGAGTACCCCGTACCTGCCCTTTGTGTTCATAGCAGGTCTTACAAAGATGCCTAAGTAGCACAATGACCTTCAAAGGTCTGTAGGTATGATTTGGACAAGTGTTCTAGGCTTACACTTAGCAACTATTTTGAGCTGGATTTCAGCCTTGCTGAAATGAGGACAGACTAATTAGACTTGGACTCTCCAGCTGAAAAGAGGAGACAGCTGAGAGGGAAGGGAATAGCGATTTATGATAACTGAAGTAAACAGGGAGCAATTACTCAATCTTTCACCCACTATGAAAATTAGAAGGTACCCCAATCATCAGTCATCAGGTTTAAAATACAGAGAAAGAAATACCTTTTCTCATAACATCTAATTAAACCATGAAACTAACTGCCCATGGAAGTTGCAGAGGCTAATTGTAAAAATGAATTAAAAAAGGGATCGGACAAATTCATGTAACCATGAATGTCTGCCAGTGATAAAGGAACACAACTGCCTAGGTGCAACCCCTGGCTCAGGAAGCCCCTAAAAAAATCAGTAGCAGGGAAGGTACCACTTTGCATTTTCCCTGCTTTTTATGCTCTTTCATAAGGACCTCTTGGTGGTCACATCTGGAGGCAGGATGCTGGGTGGACCTTCAGATTTACACAGTATGGTTGCTTTTATATTTAGTTATGGTCTTCACTATGCTGCCATCAGATGATTTCAGACATCAGCATCATGAGCAACACCTTAATAGAAGAGCTGTGTGAGATGCTGAGTTCTCTCAAATGCTGAGGAGGAACCAGATGAGTCCAGCAGTGCAGCTACTCTGAGATGGGTACCAGGGTGAACAATCCCTGACCCTGGGACAGACCATCTGGCCTGTCTTCTGCACAGCAAAGTCACTGCATTAGGACATGCATTCAAGCATCCACCTTGACAGGAGGGTCACCACAACAGCACCTTCCTGTTACAAGCAGGATGGACTCTGCAGCCTCAGCTAGCTTAGTCATGTGGAAAACTGCATCCCCACTCAGTCTCCCCAGGACTTTTATTATAACAAAAGACTGTAAAGGCAAACTGTAGAACTGATCTCTTGATGAAGAATACCACTTGGATGTGGGTGCACTGCACTTGCTGTCTCAGTCCTCACTTTTCAAACTCTTGTACAGTTTCCTCCAAATTTTGGCATATTATAAACTGGTAAGAGGCACACACACACACACACAAAGGCACAGCATTCAGCACATGCAATGCATTTGCTTTCTTCTCAAATATCACCATGAGGAAACAGGGACTGTTTAACCAGTGTTACTGCTTTGTGCCTTCTGCTGCCTGCAACTTGGCCCCTCACAAGAAATGTACCCACAGGGCATAGTCCTTCATTCAGCAGAAACAAAGTTTTTAGAGAATCAAGAAGATGATCTCACATTAAAACAAAATGCTTTGTTAAAGGAAAAAAAATAAACACTTTTGACACACACACACAAAAAAAGCCTATTTCAGCAATAATACTTTATGAAAAAGCAAATTCCTCTAAGCCATGGAAATCACTGAGGAACCAAAATTGCACAAACTTTGAATATGGGACACATCACCTCACCAAAGTAATGGAAATGTTTTAGGAGATCACAAATCAGAGAGGAAAAAAAGCTGAACTGCATCAATGTACTTAGGAGGAGTGGAGGGAGGGTGGATGGGAATGTAAAACCTCCAAAATATCCAAGAAATTATATAGGTGCTTTCCATCACAGTTCTTTCAAAACTGATTTCAGATCATAATTTGCCTGGAATTGCTTCTTGAGCAGTCCCTTGGTCTCCTATCTGCTGTTCCAGGTTGAATGAAAGACAGAGTTTCTGCTGGTAAAATAAGATTTCTCTTTTGTAAGTGTGCCAGCTTGCACTCTCTGCCATCAGCAGACAAGCCAAATGGTTCTTCTGCGGAAATATGAATTTCCAGGCAACTCAGCTGTTCAGAGGCTCATCATAACCATAGCAAGGCCAAAAAAAAAGAAGTGCAAAAAGAAAATAATCCCTTCTGTAGCATCCACAAAGACAAAACAAAGAGACCACAGATGTATCATCATCCATCTCATCTAAATCTAGGTGAGGAAAGCATGCGAAGGGGTTTCAGGAAATTGCAACAGCTTATTTATACAGAAAAGGTTTACCTTTTGATCCAGTGGAATTCTGTCAATAAACAGGTTGCAAGTGATTCTGTGTGGCAATACAGATTACTCCTCACCTCCTCCAAAACAAAGATCAGAGAGGCAGGCTGTGCTGACTCTGTCCACCTTATGCCATTTGCTTCCCAAAGCAAATGCAGAATGTCCAGCCCAGCTTGCTGCTCATGGAGCTGGCCCAAACCAGACGGGCCAGATGGGAACAAAAGCATCTTCACAGGATCAAACATGGCAAGTGAGGCTGCAGGACCACCCTCTGCAGCAAGCTGTGGAGGACTTGGGATGATCCCAGCCTCAGCAGCATGTTTGGCCCCTCTGCCAGAGAGTATTGCATATGCAGCACGGCTGGAAGAGCAAAGCATATCACCAAACCCCCTTGAAGTCTTATATGAGCGCTTCTTTGCTGTAATTTTTTAGCTAAACAGACAGACTTTGTATGGAAGCAACTAAGTGGGAAATGCATTTAGTCATCCCTTTACCTATTGCCCTGTAGCAGGCTATAACCTCCAGCAGAAGGGCAGTTGCCTACAGCTGGGGGGTTGAGGGGCAGCACCATTTTAAGAGCACGCCTGCTGTCTGCTGGATGGCCATGTAGCATTGCCCAGAGGCGGCTGTCTGTGTCTGCACCTGAGTGACTTTGCTAGTGGCAGAGATTAATCATCAGGCTGGTTTTCCTCTGCTGAAAAAGATGTTCTTTCCCTTTTGTCTCATCAAGGCACCATTTCATTTTGTCAAGGAATATGAAAAAAACTATCTTGGACCCTATAGCATCAAGTGAGGAAGGAAAAATGCCCCCAGCCACAAAGCCCTAATTAAAACTCCGCACAGCTGTAGAAACAGAAAACCGTGCTTTGACCTTAACAGTGCTAGTGAAAAAAGCTCTATCCTGGTGACTTTTGAAGCTTTCTGCCTGCCCCTTCCTGAGCACAGCTGCAAAATCTCAGGCTGGTATTGATCACACAGCAGTGCTTGCATTCTCTGCCAGCCTGCCAGGCTATTGTTTCTCAGTCGGTACATAAAGTACAATGTGTTCCTGCGTTTCCTCGAAAGCTGGAACATTTCACCAGTAAAGCCTTATTTCATAACGAAGTCAAGCACGTGGTAAGAAGACTCAGGTCTCGGATGGCAGCAGCCTAGGAGAGGCTGCTGTGGGGCTGACCTCACAGCAAGGTCTGTGAAAGGTGGGAACCCCGTGTCGCTGCACCCTAGTGCAGTGTCATGGGTGAAAAGCTGGGGACAGGATGAGCAAAAGAACATCAATCCATCTTTTTTGGGCCTCAGTAAGCAGATCCTCTATCTGCATTCAGGCTCTTGGCAAATGCAACATTCATTAGGATTTTCTACAAAAAACCTTGCAAATCATGCTGTTGTAATGTTATTGGACTGCTACAGTTACAACATGATACAACTTCATGTACTGCATTACAGAGAGAAAAATCATAAATGTGAGAAGTTCTGTACTTGCCCAGGAAACTGTTCAGACAGGGGGAGCTTTGACAGACATTTCCTGCATAAGCTGGCTGCAGAAAGCATGACAAAAGCCATGTCATGCCCCACCTGGCAAGTTCAGAAGCCCTCTGATCTCAATTCCAGGGTGACAGCACAAGCCAATAGCTCCAGTTCACTGTGGTTTGTATGCAAAGCCTATCTGAATTGATCCAACAGCACTAGATGAGAAATGGTCTTACATTTCAGTCTGGAAACTCACTCCCTGGTCCGTCAGCATGCCTGACCCATGTAATTGTGGGGCTGCTAGGGACAGGTGTTGAGAATAAACAGAGGGAAATGAAATCATAAACGAGGAGGGACCTGATAGCACAGATTCAGACTGCTGTGTATTTTTAGGAATAGTCAGTGGAAAGCAGGGATGTAAGGTTTATTTTACAAGATTACAGCAGCTAATGCTACCAAGGCAATGACATTCCTGGAAGTTATGCAAGCAGTGTGCAGGATCTATGGATGTTTTCACTGAAGATTTACAGCCAAGGCCTAAGGCTGTCTTCTGCACAGGAGGGGTTAGCTTACAGCAGAATATGGAAGAAATGAGGGGGGGGGGGTCTGACCTGAAAGGAAAAAAAAGAGAGAGATAAATAGTGAAGAAATAAGTGAGTAGCTCAGTGAAGCTTATGACACTTCAATGAGAATAATCCTTTCTCAGACCACAAAAACATTTAGAGAGGAAATATTGCAATAAACATCAGAAAAGCACTGTTGAGAGACTATAAATTCAGTTCCAACTGTTTGAGAGGTTGTTAAGTAGACTAATATTAAGTGGGATTATAAATGTAATAGCATGTAATATAGCTTTTAAGTAACTATGGAAGCATTATATGAACTGACAGTAGTGATCTGTGGCTGTGGGACCTCAATAAATTCATGAGAGTTTATTACTGAATTTCATTTATTGCCATCATAGGGAATGCTTACGCATGAGAACGTTACATGAATTGAGATAATTGATCATCCTGGGAAATGTCTAAATGCATTTAAAGGAAACTTTGAAATACCAATTTTAAATGAACAAGAAAAAATATGTTAAAATCTATTCAGGGAATATGTTATTAGCAGGAAACAGTCAAGCCCCTTAGGCAAGAAATGTTCCCTGTTACAAGATATTTGATCTTGACTGCAGGAGAAGAAAAGTTTTGAATCAGCTCTTCCAGTACAGACCCTCCTCCCAAAGACACAGCAGTACCTGTGGACAGATGCAAAATCCTCACAGCCCCCCTCAGCACTAAAATCAATTCACTAGAGGTCTAAGTCTCAGCCCAAGCTCTAGTTGCCCACATGCCCTAGTTACAGCTTTTCATTCACCAAGTTACTGCTGTGCCCTACACCCAAGGACACATTCAAGGACAAAGCAATGAGGGTTTCTTCAATGCAAGCATTGCTCAGGCTGGAAGGTGGCTCCAGAGGCACTTAGCCCAGCATCTGCTCAGCTTTCTCCAAGGAAGTCATAGGGAAAAATGGGAACATCAGGGGTTTCTGCCCTCAGGCTGAGCTAGGGAGAGCACTGGGACAAATCCCCTCCCTGCAAGACTGTCAGCCACTTGTGGATCTACTTTAGCATCATCGATGGCTGCAGCTGAGCCCTAGAAGTGGTTAGGGAAGGAAGGAGGGAAGGAAAGAAAATCATGACAGTAAAAATAATAAAAAGTAGAGAAAGGGTAGGGGGAAAAGGAAAGAGAAATATAATGTAAGGCAGAAAAGAAACAGCAAAAGGAAGGGTTCTTCTATGTGGAAAAGAGAGGAAGGTAAATAGAATGGGCAATCAGTCAAAGAGAAAACAGACTTGAGGGATGGATAAAGGACAGTAAAAATAAAGGACTAGAAAGAGAGAGTGAAGGAAAGAAGCTGGGAATGCAGACTCTATTACAGTATCATTGAAGTCCAGGGTCAGATCACATTGAATAAAAATTGGTTCTTCTTATATCTGAATAAGATTTTTGATGGATTGAGTGGATTTCCATTGTAGTCCAAAGAGCTTTTGCTTCAGTGCTGTTGCAATTGTACAGGAGAAGCTGATGCCATAATGGATATGAAAAACTAAAGGGAGACAAGTTTAAAAGGCTGCAGGATATCTAGGTGGTGATATGAATTACACAGTGGTCAAAGCAGCCCTTGGCTAAGGCCCTGAGCAAGTAAGAAAGAAATGTGGGCTGGAAACACATAACTCAGCTGGGACCACTCCAGGATTGTGGGAGAGAAAGCTACAGCTTCCCAGCTGAACCTCCTTCTCTCTCTTTCCCTGACCTTCCATTTTTTTTCTACTGAGATCTCACCCATCTTTCCAACTTCCAAACCCTAAATATTATTCCTTATTACTTATTCACTCCTAGGTCTCAGTGCATCAGTTTGCCTGAAGATTTCTCAGGCATTTTTATTTGAAAACCTTTTAATATATCATTATATTCAGTGCCAGTGAGTGCTTGTTAAATGAGTTTATTTGAAGGTCTTCAGCAAATTAAACTGTTGATGGTGTGAGATCATTTTCCACAGGACAACACTGAAATAGGCCATCAGCTCCAGGAGCAGCATTGATTTTTACTGCAGCAGAACTACTAAAACTGTAAGAAAGCATCTGGCAAATTAACAAAATATTAAATAGAATCGAATAATATAAAGTCAAGAGACATCTCCTGTGTAGCTCTGATGGGGATTTACTGAATTAATATGTTAATTTATTAAAGGCAGCTGCTGACCTTTGGAGCCTCTTTGCAATACAAGCCTGGGAACCAGTTAGGAGCTGAAATCAAGGGCTTCAGAAGCAGGCACTGGGGCACTGCCATTTTAACTTATGTTTGTGCTTGGCCAAGACTTTTTTTGGTGACACACTTCCAATCACAGAAGCCTGTGTCTCATTGGCTCTGCATCATCAGGATATAAACACGGGTCATCTCCCCTGAGACACATGTGATGCAGGTGGTGGGAAAATGAATGGAGGGAAAAAGAAACTAGAGTCTCCATCACTCATCCTTTTTGGCTATCCTTTTTCTTTTACTTCCTAGCCATTAGCCCATTGAAAAATATACCTTAGTTATCTGGTATTTGACCACTTGTATTGTGCTGCAAGTTTGCAAAGTGATGTCCTAGCGCCACAGCATGGGCTGAAGCTTGCTCAGTACATTGCATCTGTTTCCCCTTCATGCCTTTGAAGTGCAAATCTAAACATCCTTGGTCATGAATCGTCATCAGCCTGAGAGATTTTGAACAAAGGCTGGGCAGCTCAATGAACCAATACATTTCTAATGAAACTAGGCTTTAATGGAAAATTCTCACTGGGCACACTTACAGCGTATTTCACACCTTATTTTCATGCACCTGCTGGGAAATGGACATTTAGGGCAAATAAGGTCAGAAGAATAAACTCTGACTGGAAAGATGCTGACTCCAGCTCTACTTTAGGAATTAATTTCTTGTCTTTCTTGCTCCAAAATGGGAGAGCAATCGTGCTGCGTCTTGTGTCATATCCCTGGCGACAAGACTTCTGAAGCCTTTGATCAAGATTCCTGGCATGCAGTAAGTTTAGTGGTGGCTGTAGGAGTCTCTGTTACTGAAACGTTCCTCTGGTGGCACCCTAGGAGGCTCAAAGGACAGACTTAGCAGTATCACAATTCTTGCTACACACCTGTCTCTCTTCCAGCCCTGTGCTATCCCATGGTAGCTCCCCTTACTGCTATCTTCTATCTGGATGCAGTTGTGAGACATGGACAAGGGACACAGCAATGAGGAGAGCAGGCTGGTTCCATCCCAACCCCTCTTGGGTTCCTGGCAGCACCTGACACTACATGTTTATCTCCCACTAAAACATCAGCATGTATTATTTGCTTAACTGAGAGCACCCTATCCTTCTTTAGCCCTACACCCTCTTTCTCACATCTTGAAACTGTAATACTCCCTGCTTGCTTCTTCACATCTGCTAGTTTGAAATCCTGATTTTAGAATACACACACACACACACACACACACACACACACACACTTGGGAACTCAAGCCCTTTGGAAATCAGTTTTTATGAACTGATACACTTGTGACCACATGGCAGTGATCTCTTTTTTAATCTCAGCATCAAAGGAAGGAGCTCCCCTGAGATTTCATTTGAAGTTCTAGAAATATTTTTTATTTTCATTTAAAAATGCAAATTCTTGTGCATTTTCAAACTGAAATTAAACTTCTGAAGACCTCAAAAAGATCTCCCTTCTGAGGAGGAATCGAAGCTGAATGGTATGGTTCTGATAAAGGTATACAAAAGAAGTCTCAAAAGAGGTAGAGAACATGATATCAAAGCAAATTAATTTCTCCAGTACAGGTCAGACATTGAGGTCATAATCAACAGATCTTTTACTACAGAAGATCTTGCAGGGAGAAAGGTTCTTTCGTCAAAGAGAATCCCTGGACTGCAGTATGTGACTCTTACTATCCATTCAGTTTTCATCTTTATTCCCATCTAAATCATTTTGAAGAGCAGAGGTGAATAGAAAAATAAATTCTGAGGAGCACAGGCAGCTCCAGGACTAAAATGATTGATAAACCTTGCACTGAAGGACATTCAAGAGTGAAGGCTGAATGGGCTCTGGATGTAGGTGTAAACCCTGTAATGAGTCATCCAATATTTGAGCTTTTTGTTGCATTTAAATAAATTGCCTTAGAAATAGGAAATTAGTTGAATACTGTCAAAGCCTGGATCTTAAACAGACAAAAAAGGCTTTTTCTCCTAAAAAAGGCATTTTTGTGCATAGCTCTGAGTGTGATTTTGAACTCTGGAGAAACAGCAGTGAAGAGTCACTTGAACAGCAGGGATTGGAAGTCTTGAGCTGCTGCCTCACCCAGGAAAAAAGTCCTTTACTATGAGAGGTGAAGGGGCTTCTGCTGAGAGCAGTGTAGCAGGAGTCATGAAACACAGACTGTCACCAAACTTTTGCCTGTGATGAGGAGAAGCCTTTGCTCCTTTTGTTGGTGCTGAAATCAGGTGGCATGGGTGACCCAACCACATCTCAACTCTCATGAGCATCTTCTGGAGGAGTTCAGAGTAGTGCATATACCGTTACCTCCCACTTTCCAGACTGGCAGAGAGCAAGCCTGGGGTAAGGGGACTGCAGCCATCATGAAGTCTCCCTCCATCCTTTCCCTTCAAAAAGGTTGTCATGTATTACCTCTCTCTATGGAAGCCAGTGGTGACAGTGAAATCTCAGCAGAAGTCTCTCTTGGCTCCTTCACAACCAGACAAGGGAGATTTAAGGTCTGTGGAAGACATGGGACTTGTCTTTGACTCTAGGGGAGAGTTTGAAAAAGACTGGGAAAATTGGAGCATTGGAAGGGTCAGCTTGAAGAAAGCAAGCCAGTGTTGCCTCAGAGCAGTGTCACACAAGCAGATGTCACAGAGACTGGTTCATGCCTCCCTACACCTGCTGACTTAGTGAAAAAAAATTTAGTTTAGTGTATTTAAGTTCAAACCTTTACAAGACAAAGAAACACTTAGCTTTCTTTAATCAGATCCTCACAAAAGTGAGTCTGCCTGAGATCAGCTCTGGAAATCTGGTCCTTGACAAAAGTAGGAACATCTTTTGTGACAAAGGAGGGAACATTTTTACTTGTGCTTCCTTCTGAAAGCCCAGCTGGATGGCCTGAAATTATCACTTCCACCCTTTCCCAGCCCTGGCAAGCAAATCAATCCCAGACTGGATGCTGGTGACAGAAAACAACCTCAATAGTCACACAGCCTGGCTCAGCCTGCTCTGGAAAGATACAATAGCGCAGCCCCACTGCCTTCTCTCTAGCATCCTGCCCTTGCCCAGACAGATCCTATGATGTGCTGTCACTGCCACCCTGGCTTGCTCCACACAGGGTTGCACTTCAGAGCTTCATCTTCCAGCTGAGTAGAAAACAAACTTTACAGCAGCCATCAGAGGGGTCCAGTTGATAGCTGTGTACCTACTGAGATGTAAACCAAACAGGAGTGTGCACATTTGAAACACATGCGGTTATACTTTTCTCACTTATTTCCTCTGCTACAGACTAGTTTTAAGGGAACTAAAATTGCTGGGCTTTTACTTTTCTTTATAAGCTGAACATGTACCATATAGTTTGAGAAAAAGCATTTAATGGGGATGAGTACCAGTGATATTCAAAGACATCTTCTCAGTTAATGTTATGTAGTATAATCTAATCTCTTCTACCATTTTGTAACACTTCATATTTTCCCCATTTTTTCCTTGAGATTAAACCAAATGTAGATCTGACATGTTCTGCACAGTAGAGCCTACAGAAGCTGAGACTTTAAAAACCTCTTTTGCTTCTATTTTTTATAAAAAATAATGAAATCCACTGAAAGGAGAAAACAATTTAGCTGTTTGATAGAGATAGAGAAAACGTATTATTCAGCCCCTTCTTGCTTCAAAGAACACCAGGCAGAATTTAGGACAATTATCAGTCAATGTAAAACAAAATGTAAATCTACACCTAACACTGTCATGAGCTGTAGGCTTGAAAATGCTGCAATTACCATACCCCACAAGGAACAAATTACAAAAAAGAAAATACAGCAGATGACCTGAACAGTGTAACAAAAAAACCCAGCATGCTAAACAGCTAATATGTTTGTATAGCTGTAATGTTACATCTGATACAACATGTGTCCTAGGCAGTGGCAGGGGGGCTGGAACTAGACGATCTTAAGGTCCTTTCCAACCCAAACCATCCTGTGATTCTATGTGGGAATACATGTTATTGATATGAATTGGCATATTTGCGATGCAGACCCTGTCAGACATACCACTTAAAGGAAAAGCATGGTGTGGAAATGTTGCCCTTTTTTCATTAAGGCCCTTGATATGACCAGTGACTAAAACTCTGATTCACAGTGATGCCACTTTTGCTGTTCAAGGCTTACGGATATTGCATTTTAAAGATTTCAAGGAACAGATGAGTGTAGAAAGTACCTATCTCCCCTTCCCCCTCCCATCAGAATCTTGGCATAGATTTAAATTAGAATTACCACATTTGAAACATTAATGAAGAGGGAAAGGAAGGAAACATGCTTGTGCTACATTAAACCTCAGACACTCCTGTGCAGTGCCATTAGCTTCAAAGAGTGCTTCAGTCTGAAGGCAGGAGATAGTTCAAAATCAGATTCAGATGCTGAAAGGAAGCCTCTCACAGTCTTAAAGAATGTAATAAAAATGATAGATGATGGCAGCAGGGGAAGTAAAATCTAGATGGTCAAAAGAATGGCTATTTAATTTTTAAATATAACCAGGCAACTTAAGTGGAAAGTAATAGTAAAAATAAAGAGGCTGATCCCTCTTTTATGAAGGACAGCTAAAAATAGAACTCACTAAACTAAACTAAAAATAGGGCAAGAAGGAAGCACTTATTGAATAAACAAGACAGGAACCAAGGTCTTCTCCAAATGAACGATAGCAAGAAAACATTTCTAGTTTCTTGAAGAAGTAAAATAAAAGGTGTAACAAAAGCTAAGGGGAAGAATTTATACCTGCAGTCTGCTTTGAAGAATGGTTGCAAAGACAACTGAACACCTTTCCAAAAGCACAACTGCCACAATATGTAGTGAAGTAAAAGCAGAGCACTTTTAAGGAAAAGATTTATGATGGGATGAGGAGAACAAAAGAGAAAAAACCATGAGCATTACCAAAATTCTATCCCTTCCACTTGCAAGAACAGGGAGCCCTGACTGCCTCTGTGATCTGAACTGCAGGAGCTGGTGCTTAATGCTGACCAGGGAATTTTACCACTGAGTTTATAATGAGATTAAACTATAGTGAAAAAGCACTGAAAAAATAAAGCACAGTCAGTTACTGAATTTCAAATGCTGGTCACCAGCAGCGGGAACCTTTCTTGAGAGGACAGAAGGCCCTCTAGGAAGTTGACTGGAATGAAAAATACTGCCATGTTCAATAAGGTTCCTGCTTTTTACAGGATAATAAATCTTAGCCACATCACAATCCAGATTTAGAGGGCAAAATACAGCTCTCTGTGAGGGTAGTTGAATATAGAGCAAAACTGCAAGTAAGCCAAGCTTTCTCACTGAGCTATGATATTTTGGAGCCCCTTCTCTGCACTGAAAAATGGGATTTTAATGTTATCTCTCTCCATTGTAAGTCCGTTACAACTTTGCCATTTACTACAGAGGCAAGTGATGACATCAGGAAAGATCGCCTGGTGCCTGCCATCTAGCTTCCTGGTAATATTTTTCATGCCAAATCATTGGATCAGCCTGAATTATTTGTACATGGCAGGTCCTAGTATTTTCTTTAACAGTGAATAGCTGCCCTGTACTCTGAATACTTTGTAATTTAAGGGTGGGGCCTCGAACTCTGTATGTAGAAGTGAAAGTATGATAGGGTTCAGCCTTGATATTGCTAAGATTTGGATGTGGAAGTGGATCCATTCTTGCCCAGATGTCAGGCAAGAAGCCTGAAGTGGAGGATTTTATGCATCCATAAGCTCCATCAGCACAATGTGTATTTTAGGACAAAAATATTTAGCAGCACTGAAACAATTTATGGTAGTTCTAGATCTAAGCAAGCTTGAAATCAGTCCCCAAAAATTGACCTTGCCATCTCCAGCTACATCTGTTGCACATGACGATGCAGTTTACATTTGGCAAGTGTGAAATTAGATTAGGAAGAAGGTGAGACATTCTTATAGAAGAATATTGACTAAAACTAGAAATTGCCCATGGCAGAAGAAAAGTAAATGAGGAGAAAATGAGAAAGGTGTCAGTCTCTCGTAGTGACATTCATTTGGTAACTTGCCTGCCCTGGAATGAAATTGGACACAGTGTGAGGATTGTGTTTGGTTTAACAATATTTGAAGGCGACTTCAGGCAAGAATGTGCCCCAGTCACTCCTGAAGTTAATAACAGATTCCTACTGGGCAATAGGATTAAGAGGCTTTTTAAACATAAAGCTTATGCCACACAGATTTAAACAGTGGAAACTGAGTGTGAAGGAAGAAATATCTACAGTTTATTTATACTTTAAAAAGTTCTCTTAGTGTGCATTAGCCATTACAAGCACCCTGAGACACTGAGACTTGTAGCTGCTTTCAGGCCTATCCAAGTGGATTCTTGCCTTCAAAAAAATGAAAAGCTGCCTTTCTTACACTAGCATGGAAAAGAAAATGCATAAAACCCATCTTCTATTGCCTGTATCTTGATTAATGCAACTGTATTGTTTCTTAAACTAATAATGTAAAATGGCAGAGAGAATCCCAAGTCATTTGGTGATTTGAGAGTACAATCTCAACAGTCAGTTACCTGTATGCCAGTGAAGGGACTGTGAGTGAGACCAGAAGATGATCATGCAGGTGTTGGCAAGGAATAACTATCATCAAAGCAGTAATGGGACCAAGAAATGGGAAAAGAAGGTTAAGCTAGGTGTGTTATTGAAGACAAATAGGCTCATTCCTATCCAACATTTCATTGAGCAATTTTCATTAGCTCAGTAAGAACCTTCTTGATGTCATGTCTATTGAAATTTTCCTTTCTCCTTTATATACTGCACTGTCCTTGCTGGGTTGGGGAGTAGGCAGCATAGTTTCTTCTGTTTAGAAGGACCTTCTATATAGAAAGTCTCTATGGATTTGTAAATACAGATTTATGTTAAAAAAGAGAAGGTACATCTGTTCTTATTTCTCTCTTAGAAAATATAATCATTATGTTTAAATTCCTACAGACTTAATTGGTTAGAACAAATGCTCCTCATTCAGCACCAAAGAGCTTTGAGAAAGTAATAAGTATTTTCTGTGGCCTGTGAGTTTTGAGCCACAGGTATTTTATTTGATTACAGAAATCTTAAATAACACAACCTAATCAACTTTAAACAGCAAAAGAAATTACTGGTACTCAGAATGTTATAAGACACATGGACATAAGCCAATAAAATGGAGACACTTCACTTGGCTAAATAAATGTCTGGTGAATATTATCTATGTTTTTTCCCCTAAGGAATGTTGCTAAGTTTAACTGAATTTATTAATATAGTTTAATAGATGGGATTTCAATTATGAAAAAATAGTAACACCATGAAGCAAACAAGTAGGATCTTTTTCCAGGTGATCCCTTGCTCATTTTGTTACACATTAGGTTTACAAAAAAAATTTGCCATGCCTGTGTATGCAGGAAAAATAATTCAGCATACTGGACTTTCTGCCAGCATTACGCATACCACTCAGAGACAATCACCTTAACAGGATTATTCCCATCGGTTTTAAATGCTGAAACGTAATTCTTCAGTGCATTTAATACCTCATTCAGTGTGTATTGAACACATTAAGCCTAATTAGTCAGGAGGGTAAAATCGAGAAATGAAAGCAACTTTGTTGCAGGCTTGACACAGCAGTTTTCAACAATACTGCATCATGGTCCTTGATTTCAGTGTACTGTAGAGCTCTTCTCTGTATACTTTCCCTTTTATTTTGCGTGTTTCCTTCTGTTCCCTGTGGCTGAATACCTGTGCAACCTTTTGAAATTCTTGGATAAAAGATACTCACCAAAGGCAGTGATTGTATCTCACACTGCCCAGCAAAACAGTCAGTAACCCATAGCAGTTACTGTCCTTCTCCACAGATTCAAAACCGACACAGCTGTCATAAACTTGCAAATTCTCTGAATTATCCAGTCCTTCCTCAAATACTCCTTAAAAACTTCAGCCTGTGAGTCACCCTCCCATTCTAACTAGTGTGCTGAGGCACACTGGAGAGATTTCATTAGAATTTTCCACGGGCTGGAATAGATTATAATAAGATTACTGTCACCAGCAGAGAGAAAACTGCAAAGGTAGATAAGAAATTCTGAAGGTTGCTGGAGGTATAGAGAATGCTTAAAAAATAAAGTTCATTCAAAATAAACAAACTGATGAAATCCCCTTAGGAAACTGTTAGCAGTAAAGTTGCAGAAATGGTTGAAGAATTACATGGTGGAAACCTGCCACACTTGTAGAAATGCCAGTGGAACAGAACTTGCAGATCCACATGAATTTATGAAGACTTTGAGGTTAATAATCTAAAACAAGCTTCTCTAACTCACAGAAGAAAACTACAGTAGTCTTCTAAACATACATAACACCATGATTCATTTTTAAAGAACAGCTGGGATAACATGCTGCTTAGAGCTGATGAAGTATCCTAGAGCTGGATCTAAAACTTTTCCAAGGCACAGGAGCAGAAGTACTGTGTGGCATCAACCAGGAGATTGCAAGAGAAAGCTAAAAGGGAACATGCCGTGATTGAGAGACAGGACGTAGCTTGATGCAAGCGTCAATTTATTAACAAACTCATACACTTATATGCATTTATTTTACAAGCGGGTGATACGCTGATTGGTTATTTCCGAATGCGTACTAGCTATACAACAGGTTCTAATTGGCTTTTACTAATACAAACAACCTCTAAACTATCGCAATTAGGGGTCTCTGATGTGCAAATGGAAGGCTTTTTCTCACCACCGTTTGTTCCCTTTATTTTTGGCATTCTGCATCTGGTTCCTGTTCCGGTCTGGGAGTCAGCGCCTGTCTCCACCGTCAGGATCTGGGAGTTAGCAGTCTCAAGGTTTATGGCCTAGCAGCTTCTTATCTCCCAAAGTTTATGGCCAACAAGTTCCAACACATCCCCGCTCATCAACTGAGCAGTGCTAGGGCTTTTATCCTTAAGGCCTTTCCCTACAGGAACACCATTTCTAGCTCAGTTACAAGCAGACTTATTGATAAACAGTACCAAAAAATACTGATTTCCACTCCAGGTCAATCCATGTCTTCATTCCCCTGTAACATTTTGAAGGAGCCACATTCTAAAGCCACTTTATGTGATCCCACGTGCTTGGAAAGAATTCAAACTACAGGCAAAGCCAATTGATTGCCACCTTAAAATCCTTCCTTTGCTATTATCTAGTTTACCAACTGGGAAATTTAACAGCAATTAAGATGCAAGTCTGATGGGAATTGCTGGCTGTTCCAACAGCCAATACTGCCTTAATGTTTCATTTTAGCACCTCAGCTGACTGCATCCACCTGCTGTCTTTTGTCTGCCTTTACATTTCTCTTCTTTGGAAGAGGAATTACTTTTTCTATCTTCCTGTTAACAGAGTGTGCTGCAACTCTGACTGAGCTGCCGCCGCAGCACAACAGCAGTAAAGCATTTGCAGGAGCCAAAATTAGGCAAAAATAGAAGAGCAGAGAAACTTCCGTCCATCCATCCTTTCCCTTTGAGATGGGAGACTCAGCAGCAGCACAGACCCCTTTGAGCTTTATTTGCTGGTGGAGCAACAATGGAGTCTCTGATATTAGTGCCAGCATACATTTTATTATAAAAAGTGATTTGGTTGGGGTATTTTTAAGATTTTTACCAAAACAAAGTTATATACCCCTCTTTCATCTCTCTCAATCTTCTCTTTCCATAAATGAGTGAAATTTGTCAAGCCTAATAAGCTTTGACATTCAGGGAGGGTTTTTATCCTGAGTGGTAAAATGCAAATAGCAGGAAAACCAAAAGAATGTTTAGTGCATTCTCTCTTGCAGGGTGCCATCACACGGCCCACTTCCATAATAAAACACCCTCTCTTGTTACTAGTTATAAATATTATGAATGCACGACTAACAGTTCCCTGCCTCTTATGTTTCAAATAGAAGAAAACCCTATGTATTTATAGCACTATCCAGAGAGTTTATTCATGGAAGCAAAAGTATGGTAGAGACAGAAGTGTGATTCTGCTTACCCAGCCTAGCTAGTTGCAATGAAATTCTGAGCATTTAGTAATACTCTAGTATATCTTCACTGTAAGTACCTCAATAAAACAAAACACCCTATCAGGCAAACAATTCAGAGTTCTGACCTAGCTTCACAAGAACTTCTCCCTGTTCTATAAATCACCACAACATAGGATCTAGTGCAAAACTAACTAATACAAAAAAACTGTGAAGACAATCCTACCTTTGTATACATGAATTCTATTTCAAGACTAACATTTTTCATTCATTCATAGAATCACAGGACGGTTTGGGTTGGAAGGAGCCTTAAAGAACATCTAGTTCCAAACCTCCTGTCATGGGCAGGAACACCTCCCACTAGACCAGGCTGTTCAAAGCCCCATCCAACCTGGCCTTGAACGATTTCAGGGATGGAGCAGCCACAAATTCTTTGGGCAACTTGTTCCAGTGTCTCACCACCCTCACAATAAAGACTTTCCTAATAATCTAATGCAAATCTACCCTCTTTCAGCTTGAAGCCATTCTCCCTCATCCTAATCCTACATGCCCTTGTTAGAAGTCCCTCTCTCCAGATCTCTGGAGAGGTGCCCTTTAGGTACTGGAAGGCTGCTGGAAGGTCTCCCCAGATCCTTCTCTTCTCCAGACTGAACAACACCAACCCCCTCATCTTGTCTCCATAGAAGAGTTGCTCCAGTCCCCTGGTCATCTTGATGCCCTCCTCTGGACTCATTTGAGCAGGTCCATGTGCCTCTTATGTTGGGGGTCCCACAGCTGAAAGAAGTGGGGTCTCACAAGAGAAGAGTAGAGGGGGAGAATCACCTCCCTTTGACCTGCTGGTCACACTTCTTTTGATGCAGCTCAGGACGCATTTGGCTTTCTGGGCTGCAAGTGCACACTGCCAGCTCACACTGAGTTTATCAATCAGCACCCCCAAATCCTTCTCTTCAGGGCTGCTCTCAATCCATTCTCTGCCCACCCTGTTATTGTGCTTAATTCATATACTCATCAACACCCTTCTAATCTTCACAAACTTCCCTCTCACACATTTAAACTCTGGTGAAACATAATGCATAAAATACATCACTTTCTAGTTGAAAAGTAAAATGCTTGGTCTTGTTAATTTTCCTTGCAACTGCAGCTCAAAATAGTGACCTCTCAAAGATGCATATTATTTCACAGAAATATAATAAAGTAAATAAGTCTGAGCTATGCAAATACTTTAACATATGGATGATGTATGATTTACAAGCGAAGATGTAGGACAGAAACACTGCTCAGCCATAAGCATGCTCTGGTATATGCCTCTCTACTAAAATTCCATCCTTTTCTTGAGTGCAGGGTACAAATTTGATTTTCACATATATTCACTTTCACATGCATCGAAGTATTTTTTAATCCATATTCAGCCAGTAAATGTACTCAAGTGAACTTCTGTACCTGCAGTGAATGCCGTGGTTTTCAAGAACCTCCTTCATTAATCACAGGATTAAGACTTTGGATACAGTTTATACATTTCTTCTCCAGAGTCATTGCTGAAACTTGCATAATATCACAATTGCAGTAGATTTGTTTTAATCACAATCTTAGTTTGAGAGAGAGAGAGTTGTCAAGTACCTGAGCATTTGGGTAGATCTGAAGGGAACCCACAGCACACTTAAGAGCTCTCTTAATCCTATTTTGCAGAATACATTGGATCCTCCAGTAAAAAGAAACTGCAGCTGCATAAGACGCAACCGGATGGAAATTGCAGCACATAACTCAGTCTGCATGTCCATTCGGTCCTTGGTCCTTCTCTTGTGACTGCCAAAGATATTAATTACTACCAGGGTTATTTGTGCTGATCTATGTGCTTGTTCACTAGGAGTGCAAATAACATCATTGCCTATATTCACAGAGACAAAAAAGAAAAAAAGACTTTAGCTTGCTAGAAAGACAGGTTTTGGTCCAATGATTTAAATAATGATGTTCCACATTGCTTTACCAATCATAGAATCATAGAATAGTTAGGGTTGGAAAGGACCTTAAGATCATCTAGTTCCAACCCCCCTGCCATAACCAGGGACACCTCCCACTAAACCGTATCACCCAAGGCTATGTCCAACCTTGACCTGAACACCGCCAGCGATGGAGCATTCACAACTTCCCTGGGCAACCCATTCCAGTGCCTCACCACCCTATCAGTAAAGAATTTCTTC
>JAOEHX010068978.1:0-17770 GCA_025448015.1 Bolborhynchus lineola
TTGGCATCAGCCCACCTCACAAGCATGTCAAGGTCCCTCTGGATGGCATTCCTTCCCTCCAGCATATCAACCGAACCCAGCTTGGTGTCATCAGCAAACTTGCTGAGGGCACACTCAATCCCACTGTCCATGTCGCCAACAAAGATGTTAAACAAGACTGGTCCCAACACCTATCTGAGTTGGTCTTATTTGAAAAAAATGTTACCAGAAGTTCCTGACCATTTTAGCAAGGCTTGCCTTGACCTTCATTGCTTTAAGTTTCTTAGTATGTTACCTACTGAGCTTCATGCCTGTAACAGAGTAGAACTGAGAATCTGATGCCAGCATATACTGTCAAACCTGCTGATGTAAAGCTAGAAAACATGCATTTGAACCAAGTACAATGCTTCAGCTTACCAGGACTTTGGAAAGGAAAAGGCAAGCTTTACCAGGATTTAGGGTGGCTAGTGAAAAATCTTGTGCTGCTTTACAGCTGTTTGCATTTTACGACCATTGGCAAGACATGATGTGTCTGTGTTAGCTTTCCTGGCCTTTGGGGATGCATAGATGGCAGCTCTCTGTGTCTTCTACAAACCCTACATTTTCACCTTCCTGGTAGTTTGCACATAATTTCTTTCAAATACTTTTCACCGTAATAATTTATTTCTTTTTCTTCCCCACCTCATCAAGTATCTTTATCAAGCTAACATGATTAAATCATTAAGCTATTAACTGTTTCTTATATGCACTATTCCTTCCATTCTGATTAGCTTGTGAGCTACTCTCTAATTGCATTTTTTTCTCTTTTATATGGCTTGCAGATCATTTAGGAATATGTGCTATTTAGACTATTTTATTATCCCCATACAAATTCACATAGAAATTGTTGACAAGAAACAAAAAGCACAGACAACATAGGCACTGCTTGTTTCCTAGAGGCAAAAAGGTGGCATTCATTTATGCACAAGCAGAACAAACATCCAGTCAACACAGAATACCCCAGCAACAGCCAAATCTTTTACTGATTCTATGGCCATGTAGATGCTTAAACAAAACAGCACTAAAAAACCCCACCAAAATCTGAGTTCTATCACCATTTACACGATAAAATAGAAACTTCGCCTGATGGAAATCTGTGGGACAATGTGAAAATATGTCTTACTGGTATGCTGTGGAATAGCTGTGTGTTATAGACAGTTTTCAGCTCTTAAGAAGTGTGTCCAATTAGAGAGACGGGAGGAAAATAAACATTCAGTGTACATTTACAGATAAAACTAGCAGACGGAGAAGATGGCTTTTTTTGCTCCTGGGAATAAATAAAAAATAACAGAGAAAAACAAAGGTAAAACATAAAACTGAGCGCATGGACGTTTCTATCTCTGCCAGAAAAAATTGCACCATCCATCCTTTTACCAAAAGATGGACTGAATTACTATGCACTACAGGAAGACTACTATTCTTTTCAATACCTCAGACACAATCCTCACTACCAAAATATACTTCTCAGTCCAGTAAGATCAGCAATGGTCCTGAGACAGCACTTGTAATCAAGTCTAACCCAAAGATACTGAAGGACTCTTTAATTACTGTCATACTTTGGAAGCCCAAGCCGGTGACATAAAATTTCATCACCATTAATCATATTAAGAAGCAGCTTACCTCCTCTCCTCTCTATTCTTTGGTTGAAATATAACATCATTAATAAATTTTTAGACAAGAAGCCCAAGCTTCTCCACCTCTCTCATCAAGCAGAGTACAATAATTTTATTATGTCTATAGATGGCAGCACTATTAATTTACTTCACCCTGTTATCAAACACATGACAAACAGCTATAAACAGCACACAGAACATGTGCTTATACAATGCATCTCATTTAGTATGCCTGATTGCTGTAAAATAAGTCAAACAAACAAAAAAAAAACCCATTCCCCCAGGGTTCTTCATATTTGAAGCAGATTTCATGGAAATTTAACTCCATTTCAGGAATATAATTGAACTAACAATCTGTTCTCTCAGACAAGATGTCCCCTGCTTGACACTATGCAGGGCTGGAGAGATGCCAAAGCAGATTTGAAGGTACCTCAAAGTGATAGTGAAAAATGACTGGGCTTTTCTGAAAGCAAGACGTGTGTGCTGGGTAGGTCAGGCAGCAGCACACTGGCTGATGCCAGCTTTCCCTTCCATTTAAGCTATCAAGATTCAAATACACTGGGATTGTAAACAAATTAAAAATACAGCAAGCAGCATGTAAACAAGAAAAGCCAAAGTGCTTATTCTGTGAATGCTCTGCAGAAAGCAAACCTGTATGCAAATGCACAGCAATGGAATACATCTGGGGACTACTCTCTGTGCTGAAGTACAATGTCAACAGCCAAAATTTGCTTTCTAAAATCAAGGTATGGCTTAGATTATTGAGATACAGGGTCCCCTATATATGGAAAGCCATTAAAACTACAGGGGAAGTAATGGAATTATTTGGAGCAGGTATCTAATTTTTTTTTTTATTTTTTTTATTTTATGAAAAGGTATTTATTTGCTTTATCCAGAGATCAGAAAAAGAGGGGAAAAAAAACCCCAACCCACAAGGCAAGAAAAATGAGAGTAGATTTAAATATGAATCAAAGTATGTTTGTAACTGGATTTAAATATGAATCAAAGTATGTTTGTAACTGGCTTTCCAATAAAACAATACTTTTTTGGGGGGTGAGAGTGAAGGGGTGAAGGTGGTCCAAAGGAAACACAGTGTAGGTAATGTTTCTGCTCCCTATGTGCAAGCACCAGCCTAGTGATTGACTGCTCCCTCTTCCATCCCTTTTTAGTATATTGGCCAGTGTCAGACAAACTCCACAGGATCATAGGCCTGTCAAGATACCGAATTCCTACAAGCTTTGTGAAAGTCAGCAGCCAGGTGGAATAGACAGCCTACTAAGTATCCAATAGCTGCAACATGTTCTCACCTCTTACTGCACACCAGAAAATACATGTACAAAAGAGGTATTATAGATGTTCAAACTGTGAAAAAAGTTTCAATTGAATCATGCATTTTATTAGACATCAGAATACTCAGTCACACTATGAAATTTAAAGGAAACCATGCTTTATAATTCCACTGCTCACAGTACCGTATTTTAAATTACTAGAGGACTAATGTCTGCCTTGGGCTTTTGCCAACATTTAATGCAATGGAAACACTTCGACAGTGCAACACCTACCTCAAGGTTAAAAAGTTATGAAGTCCATATCCCTGCTACCTCATGGAACCTGAAGCTGAGGACCATAATACCTAGACACTACAGCAACTGGTATTTCAAACCCTGATTAAAAAGATTTAATCCATGCCCAAATTAGACAAAAGCAACATCCATCTCATACTTGAGTCTATTTCCTGACAAATTCAGGTCAAAGAACTATATCAGTTTTGGAAATCATTCCCTTGCTTTCCCACAGAGACTACCAAACACAAAGACTGAGCAGAGCAGCAGATGGAAAAATTGCTCTTTTCAAGTGCTGGTTTCTGGTTTCCCAGAAGACACACAGTAACTTCCTGAAGTAGATGTTCCTCAGCAATGCAGCACTATGGATACTCTCCCAGAATGGCTGTTCCAGTCACTGACTTTCATGTCCAGGAAGGAGTTTGATCTGATATTCTTTAAGCTTGCTTAGCACCAGTGATAGCAACTTTAAATAACAGCAGAAACATCTCCCAGAAACACCTTAACTCCTACATCTTTCCGTATTCAGATGCTAAATATATTATTTGTAAAGGAACACACATTTCTTTTTAATTAAACATTCCTCTCTACTTTTTTATCTGTGAGGGAGCAGCCTGAATTAACTTCACTCCCAACCAGCTGAAACAATTTGCAGCACAAGACTTGCTGATGCTGTCACATCCTTACATAAGCATTTCTTCACATCCCACATAGCCAGGGCTCCTGAACTTAAAAAGCCTGTTATGTTGCATGCTCTCTTTATCACACTTTTAGTATTCCCCAAATGTTGACAAGCATGTGATGGTTTGCTGATAGGAAGCAAGTGCTATAGCTGAGTACTTCAACTCAGCTTCCTGGAACTTACTGCAGAACACATCTTCTCATAGCAACACTGTAATGATACTGGCCCTGGAGGCAGCTGTACTGCACGGATTTCTGAAGAGACTCAAAAAGAATTTAAGATGCTCTCTCAGTATAGCTCAATCAGGATATTACTGTATTCTCTTCCCTGGAAAGGTGGATTTAAACTGCAGACCTGTATACGTAAAGAGCTCTGTGATACCACTGGGAATCTTAAGAAAACTGGATCCTGTAAATTGGGCTTGATAACAGAACCCCTTACTTCTCTGACCTGAAGCAGTTCCTACAGAGATGCTGTTGAGTTACAGAGATTACATTTGAATCCTGAAATCCTTGTGTGTCACTACTTACAGGACAGAAATTAAAATTTGGTTCTGCCTACTATTAGATCACCCACAGTTTTATAATGTTTGGCTGTACCTTTATGTGTTTTTTGACAAACTCAAACCTGAGACAGATTATGTTGTGACAAACTCACAATACAGAGCTTACACACCCTCCTTTCTGCTTCACAAAAAAAAAAGTAGAAAACAGCAGAGGTTTGCTGTGGGTGGGATTCTTTATGACAACTTTCCTTTTAGGCATGTTTTGCAAGAAAACCTCTAAATGTTACCCCCTGCACATTGGTCAATTGTGTTATATAACATGAGAATTTTGCAGTCAAATAAAGAAGCTTACGTGTTGGCACACATACTGGACAGATGCTATGTGACCTGTTCTTTATTTCTGTGCTTCCTTAATAGGAGTTATCTGTTTTACTGTTCAATAATTATTACATTAATATCTAATGTGATGGGATACAGCAAAGAAACTCCTGCACATAAATTACTTTGATTTAAAGAGAGTAAAAGATGTTGCTATTTGTAAACTTGAAGACAGCTCAGCAGAAATGAGAGGAATTCATGTGGGGAATGAGCAATAACATATTCATCAACAAGACAGAAGAAAGATAGCTTAATAAACACAAGAGTTAAGAAAAACTTAATCTCCTCCTAAGACTAGAGTCACTTCCCTAACACCATAAAACATAATGATGTGTTCCCTCCATATTACCAGGTTTACTGTTGCATTATGTTAGTAATAGTTGCATCAGTTAGGCGAACCACATCTTCCACCATTTTACCAACAAGAACTGGTATAATGGAGGAAAAAAACCAAACCCACAGTTTTTAACTTAAAACCAATCATACTGTTAAGAGAGGAAAAAACCCACAAGATTCCTCTCTTTAGCTTTCTAAAACAACCGCTTAGCACTTTAGGTGTCCCCAGTAAACTAAATATCTAAATAAAGGTATTGCTTACGTAGATAATTATACACAGCTCTGTCTTCCCCTTCAATAGATCTGGAAGTTTCAGACAAGTCACCTTATAAAACTATGCCTGAAGAGCTTGTTATTCAGTTAATTATAAAAGATTTATAGACATCTTAATGATGATACTGAAGACCCTCATGAAGACAGGCCACCCACTGTGTTCACTTTCACAGCTAATAAACAGAAGCACAAAAGCCAGTATCTAGGAATTAAATCCAGACACATTCTCACCTCCACCACACACAAATTTCTTTACAGGGGAAAAGCGGCATTTTTGGGATTTATATTTCCACTTTGTTGGCAGGTATTTTGCAGTTAAAACGCCATGACTGACTCAACTGGAACAAGGTGGTTCTATGGCAGTATGGCCTGTACTGGTGGGAAGAAACATGGCCCAGATGCTGTCTTTTCTACCTTATAGATAGCATCATGGAAGTAAAGTGAGGGATAAAATATTTGGGAAGAGAATCCCACTGAGATTCATGCCACTGAGATGCACGAAAGACACAATGAGAATTAACTGAATGCTGGCACCTCAATCTCAATTAGCAGCAACACTGTATTTCTTTCCTGGTTCTTCAAGAACAGTAATGGGACCTTCAAATGCATCGATACAAAAGAGGGCAGGACCTGACTTCCACCTTCAGTTACAAAGGTTTTGGAAAATAAACTTTGGAAGCAGCCAGGGGAAAAAAAATTCTTCACATGTGTTGAATGACAAGCATCTCAAAGCTGCCACTGGAGAGCTTCACTTGCCAAATACATGAGTAGATCTGAACAACTATCATCCATAAAGCATATATGTAAAGTAATGACAAAGAACTAGAAGCACTCGTTTTTCTATCACTATCCTTACACTGGAGTAAATGCTTTCTCTGTCACTTGAGATGTATTTTCAGCACTGTGTACCAGGGGAGATGTGCAGTTCCCTTCTCAGCATGCACCCCCTGCTCCCTTCAGGGATAATTCAGGATCAGGGGTCTAATTTGTAAAATGTCTCTTTCCGTTGAGATGCGCACACAGAGGAATTACACTTTTTAAATAGCAGCAGGAGGTCTATAAGAAGTAACCACATAAAGATCTCGCAGAAAACTAATCATCTTTTTTAGCCACATGGGACTGAGCAAACAAAAAATGCATGTGAGACTTAAAGTACTGTAAAATCTTGAATTTAGAGACATTGCTATTTCTTCTGAAAGTCCTGCAAACTTCACCAAACCTCAATCATGTTAATAGTACTAAAAAAATACTCATCATGCTGCCTTAAAGAACCTGCATGGCTACACAGCCCTGAAAAGGAAATACCTTTTATTACATTTTCTTTACTTTCTCTGAACATTTAAGCACAGATCTACACTGTATTTATAGAGACGAAAAAAGACATTTTCTTTTGAGTTCATATTTTATTTTTTTTGCTGCAAACTCATTTAAAGAAAAGATATAGGCTGCAATTTTTAGAGAGTAAAAATAAATTAAACTTACTTGTAAGAGAACTGACTAATTTCCCTATGGGCTCCTGAATCTATCTACAGTATTCCTATGTCCATTTTGCAGCCACTCACATTGCTATACAATTCTTGTAGGGCTCAAAAACCTGAAGGATTAACCATCTCATTTTCATATAAGTAATTAACACACATCTTCACACTTGCTTTGGGACTGTATTATCAAATGAAACCATACTATAACAATCAGGAAGAAGCTTGCATACAAACACACACAAAATGCATTATTTAGATGTGGCTATTCAAATAAAAAAATTAGAAGTCTTCTTGCCTTCTGTTTTGGGGAAGGGAGGTTGCGGGGAAATGCATAACAGCGCTAAAATTGTGACTATTGGCTGTTAAGAGTCACACAGCTGGGTGCTGACGTCCTGTACCTTTGGTCAGCATGCTCGATTAAGGAGATGTACACATACAATAAGCTTTGTTTCCTTTTCAGAAGCTGTTCAAATACCTCCTGAGCCCAGGCACGTTTTCAACACGCTGTTTTTCCTAAGGTTCCTCACAGCAATGCCTACAGGCTTTGTACCACCTCAGTGGTAATCAGCAGGCACAATCTTTTTCCTCATTTTAAGCATAGGAGGAAAAAGAGAGCAGAACAATTTGACACTGCTTCTTTGTAAGAATCGCCACATTTGGTGGTTCATCTAATACAATATATTATTGTGTGCAATATTCTGGAGCAAACAATTCAGTGGAAATTGTGTAGTCACTCCAAAACAGACAATTACCTGACAGCTTCTTCATAAGACTCTCCAAAATGCCCTGGAACATAAGAGTCTATGTAACCTTTAACATGGCTTCCATGATGACTACATTATAATTTGGAATATAATTTGATTTTGGAATTGCCTTCTTCATCTTTTAACTTGAGGAAGAAAGTGGTCTGATGGTGAAGGCTTGAGTTCGGATTAGAAGAAACAACTCCGTAAGACCTTATCTACCTACTGAAAGAGGACTATTTCAGACAAGACCCCCTCCTTCCCTATTGCCCTGCCTTAGGGAAGATGTCACCAATGGAATGTTCTTCCAGGCAAGAGAAAGATTTTAACACAGTGGAGATTTGGTGACTGATTCCATCATCACTGCAGAAGCCCACAGTGAATTTACTGTGATGCTGTGTGACCACTTTGAAAGCATTAGAGAGATGTATAGCTGTAGCTATCTCCTGTTGAAAGTTCTGCTGGTTTATTACAGCAGAGGTACTGAGATAGTAGATGTAGAAATCCTCACAGTAAGTAGAGATCTTAAAATATTTGTTGGTATTGATCTCTGTTGGATTCTTCGGGATTAGGCTAGCTGCAAATGCAGCCGTTCTGGTGGTGGTGGTTGTTGTTGTTTATTTTTACTTTTGTCTTTTAATAAGGCTATTTTCTTTTCCCTTAATATTCACTGAGTTATGCTTACAATATGGCTTATAGCAAGGCCATGGCACTAATGGTGCATTTCTCTTCCCATAATATTGCATTTGTGTTAGCTAGCTTTTAAGGTTTCTTATGTTTTAATGAAGTTATTAAAGTGAATGCTCTGTCCGCATAATTTATGAGCATTCTCTCTGTCTTCAAAGAGCTGGTCTCTAAACAATTTTTAATCTTTCTATTCTTTTCTAAGACATCCAACCAAGCTTTCTGAATTTGAATGCAATTTTAAAAATAAATGTCTAACTGTAGAAAACTAGCTTTATTTTTGCTATAGTACCACCTGGTCCCCAGAGATGGTTTTAAATTATAGCATTTGCTCGGCAGACACAGAGGTGCTGTGCATTTTCTATTTACAACTCATAAATATTGAGATTAGCTTTCACACATAATGGACAGGTCTTTACAGCTGTATCTGCAGCTTTCTGCAGAAGGAAAAGCACATGGATCCAACAACAAACCTCTTCTCCTTCCAGCTCTTCCTAAGCATTTATTTGGCATAAATAGGTACAGTTCAAGGTCTGCTATAATATTTGATACTTGGCAACAGTTTCTAAGGCAATGCCTGAGCCCATGCCAACTAGGGGATTCTCCTCCCCACTGAAAGTCTAGGTCTGATCAGGGGCAGTGGCGAGAAGCAGTGGTGTTGAGAAGATAAGGGGAGGGTACATTGCTACTAGGATACATTCCTGGTAATTAGTTTCACTAAAAGCTAAGCATACTAAAATAGAATCATAAACAGTTTGGGTTGGAAAGGACCTTAAAGATCATCTTCTTGCAACCCCCTGCTGTGGGTTGCACTAACCTTCCACTAGACCAGGTTGCTCAAAGCCCCATCCAACCTGGCTGGGCTAGATATACCCAAAGAACAAAACCACATTAGCCTTGGAAGATTTTTAGATGGAGTAAGGCATACTGAAATTAATCTCAAAAAGATGATAAACTATGTTCAGGCTTACACTTACTGCCAGATACCAAGAGATGACATTTTGATACAAAACAGTATTCTGCCAGTAATACATACAGCCACTGAAGTTCTTAAAAGAAAAAGGCATTTAAACTGAAGGGCCTGGGTAGGTAAACACCTGTAACAGCAGTCTGTTCAGGCACTAGACCTAGTCTCTTCCGAAGGTGCAGAGGGAAAATGCTTTTCAATGTATTCAGGTGATTTATTTCAACAGTTGGCTTCGTCAAAATAGGGAAAGCTGCTGGAAGTTGAAAAGAAAGCTTTTATTTCATGCTAGGAACAAAAATGAATACGAATGGAGGGTATAGAACTGCCTGTATAAATGTGTATTAATACTGGGAATCTTCCTATGTAATAAACAAAAGCACCATGTGTATTGCAGAGACCACATTTAGCTGCTAGTCAGATATCCTGAATTAATCGTTAAACAAGTATTTTTCTTTAGAAAGTAAAAACAAATACAAATCAAGATTAAAATGAATTTAGATAAAGGTTTCATACAGATTTAAATCTGTATGTAAAATCACTACCAATTTGATTTAAACAAATATCTCATAGGGAAGCTGCAGATAATTCCTGCTCTTTTTCTGGAGCAGAAGGGATTGTAAGCCTGACTCACATATCATAATTCATAGACAACTCTTGTGAAACAAATGGCATTGCTGAGCTGCGTCATGCCATAATCGAGGGATTATTCTAACTATGTCTCTAAGGCCTGTTTGGAGAGACAAAATGGCAAATTGGTTTAGAAATCTTCCAATTTTGCAAATCATCTAAATGAATTTAAAATAAAAACAAATATGCAAACAAACAAAAAACAAACAGCAGAGTGTCTTCAGGGTTTAAGTTCCCTTGACTGGTACTAAGACCTAAGCTTCTAAGTCTTGCAGACATACTTGGTGAAGGATATCTACCTATAAAGCCATATAACCCAAAGTAACAAATTCAGACAAATAAGAATAATCTCTTTATAACTTACCTTCCTATATATTACCTGCCAGATGTCCAATTCATTAAAAATGCATTTGAATATAGTTTAAATAATTAAAATTCAATTTTAAAACATCCATAATTGTTTGCCAGAGGCCCTTGCTCACCAGAAATAATAGCTTCCACTTGTTGTGGACACTTGATGAGCTCAGGCTGAATAGTTCCAGTGTTGGAGCCAAAGCCTGCTTTAGTAACAGCCTGATCTTGCAATTAAGTTTAAGACCTGGGACTTTATTGCTCAGATGGGTGATCTGAGTTTTGTTACAAGGAGTCTAATGAATTTCATCATTAGTTTTTTTTTTTTTTTATTGTCGGTTTCTGAAATAACATGCGCTTGGATTTTGACCGCTGATAAGATTTATGGAAAAGTTCAAAATGCTGGAGACAAAGGCTTTCATTTTTTTGCAGCTGTAGTAACAATCAGATGGGATATATATGCCGACTAGTAGAATTAAGGTTTCACCAGCAGAAGCCCTGCAGAAATACCAGGAATGATAGTACTCTCAATCTACTTCGATCAATCAACTGCTGTTGATAGGTATTTCTGTAATTGGGCTTTCAATCAGTACAACATAAATATATGTCTTAAAAATCAATTATGCATTTAAGTCTGATTGACCGCAATTATGAATTTAAGAATTTTCTAAATAGAAGTTTAGAAGACCGCAGTGACTGGTTCTTTCTACTGGGACCAAAGATAACAGAAATGCTAAAGCTTTCCACACGACTGAGGTGCAAAGGTATAGCAGATATTTACTAGCAACACTAATACTCAAGATGAGAAGAGAAGGAGCCAGAAGGAAGCTGCAGGGTTGCCCGCTGCTGTGCTGTGAACACTTGGCAGCACTATGTCAGACCTCCTGCAGGAGCCAGGGCATTGCTCCTCTTTTCTGCAAGGCAGATAAACTCCATGGAGAGGCATAAAGGCTGGATGCAAGAGAAAGAAGAGCCCTTTTCAAATGTCTGTGTTCTGCTTTTCCAGCATCTTCTCCGAAATATGAGAGAACAATGAAAAGATATATTCTAAACTCAAAACTCAGATACTTTGTCTAAGTTTTCCCCATCTGTGTCAATTACATAATTTTCACCTCTTGCTAATGGCTTTCCCTTGGTGACAGTAAGTGCTGTTGAGTCTACAGGTAACATTCAGTTGGAGATCATATTTGATTGTGAACATTTTCCACCTCCACTGCAACACAAAACTTGTGGTTTTGCAAAGCAAAAAGCCAATTTAGTACCTAGAGAAAATAACAAAACTAGTGGGGAAAGCATTTGCTAATCAAGATAAAATCCTGTCACCTTCATTACCACTTAGCAGTACAGTACTTTGAGAGCAAGTATTTTAGTGTGAATAATGACAACAGAATCTCAGCTTGATTTAAGATGTTATTTCTGCATAATTTATTCAAAAGATAAATTCCCTAATGAAAGATACTGGATCCACTTTAAACCAACATTATTTAATCTATAATTACTGCCTCAGGAATACCGTACTAACTGCCATTTATCACTGTCAGTGACTTTTGAATTCAGGCTATAACCACGGTATCCCATTGGGTTTGTTTGTCTCAGAGAACATGATGTTTCTAGTTTCGCACAGCCCTAAAAAAGAAGGACAAAACCTAGAAATATATTTCAACGTCCTCTATGTACTTCATCATAAAGAAGAGTAAGCCCATTCACTTCCTCATTGTTATTTCCAACAAAATCCATTGCATTTTCCATCCGAAGTTTGTAGAAGGTCTTCAGTTCATTAATGCTTTCCTATCCTTTTAAACTTATGAGTATCTATTTTCCATCACATTTCTTGTAAAGCTTGGAAAAGGATGTAGATGCTTTGACTCTCAGAGCTACTCTTCTGTCAAAAGACTCTTTACTATTAGAATCTAAGATTCCTATTAGGAAGCAAATGTACTTAAGAACATTAATTTGCAATTGGTTGAGAATGAGCATTAGGGAAACTATTAGTTGTGTGTCCTAACCCAGCATCCATTTTAGACAAGAAAAACCTAGATTTGATTTAGGTAATGACTACAATATTTTGATGTCTTTTACTTTATGATGTCTATTGCTGTACAGTAGAGGACTTTAGAAGCAAGTAAAATAAAAAAGGTAACTGGTTACTGGTAAGAAACTTTTATCTCCTCTCACTTTGTGAAGTCCCTCCTATTACTGTTCATTAAAAGTGGCAAATAAAATCCTCAGGTTCCCATTTCTTTGTGCATTTTAGTTACAAATTCCAGACACAGCAGAGAACAGATGCCTACATGAAGCCCCAGCAGGACCCTAGGACACAGCCCTAATGTCACATGTGCTGACTGCACCATTCCTCAGAGATGGTATACATCATCCCACTCATGCTGTGTACAGCCCTACTATGAGGAAAGAAGACAAGGAATATTTGCAGCTATGTTGGAGATATCAACCTCACTGACTACCACAATGGCAAGACTGTCATTTTGATTGCAGGTGTACATGCAAATGTAGAGCACTCCCAACTCTGCGCATGGAAGCAATCAGATCTGAGCCCTTCAAATGTAGAGACAATTATCCTAGTACCTCAACCAGCAGTCAGCATGGTGACCTGTCATAAGATCTTCTATTATGTATTAGTAGCACTGCAGGGAAATGCTCATGTTTTATGAGATCACACAGACAACAGGAACTGTAGTCAGATTTTTTCCCTCTTGCTTGAATAGTCTGTATTTATCTCCAGGCAACAGGAGAGAAGGATCATACAGAGAGCTTGCACTGTGATCTGAATGTTTAACTCTTCAGACCTTGTCTTGGAAAGGAATGCCATGTATAATGAAATTCCTTTTTTTTTAAGCTAGAATAAGCTCTGATATACTCAGTCATGCCCTAACTTTCAGAAAACACAAAGTGCATTTTTCAGACAGTGGACAAGAGTTGCTACCTTCTCAACTGAGAGTTCTTCAATAGCAAATGAGTTTGTTTTATGCCTTTCAAGCCTGGAAAATCTACAAGCAGATTTTAATGCACATACCTGACAGTCCACCGACATCCATCTTCTTCAGGTTCTTTGCCTCCAGAATGACGACAGTCAGTTTGCCAGCAGTAGGCACATAACGGAGGGAGAAGCAAATATCACCCAGTTTTTCTTGCTGAGAAAGCAAACAAGGCATGGTGTTATACTTTTGTAGTCTTCTGGTACCTTTTAAAAATGCAGTTTTGAAAGCTCCACAGAAAATGAACAGGATTACATCTCAAACTCCTACTGTTTAATAAAACATTCAAATGGACAATACGAGATATCAGACACAAGTTGCCAGCTTAAATCCTTGATAACTTCAAGTCTGTTGCAGCAACTGGAGTCCACAGCAACTACCCTGCATGGAGGCAAATGACAAGATACATGCTAGCTGCAAAATAACTTATACTGCTCAGCATTTCATCCCTGATAGTCAGGGTTTCACAAATACTGTCTGACTTTCAATTAAGTCATGACTAATTTTTTTCCCAGGTTGTGTTTCAGCAGAAATCAATTAACACACATGCATAGACCACTACGGGACAAAACAGTAACGTGGGTGTTTCTCACCACACTTTGTCACAGAAGCAAAAAGTATTAAAACCACAAAGCACAAACTACTCAGTTCACATATAAAAACGGCTTGTTTCCTATCTAACAGCAGGAAAAATAAAAGGGCAGACATAGACCAGGAAAGTACACAGTGCATCCCTCCTCATACCAGGAACAGCTGGAAGCATTTGGTTTTGACTTCAGCCTTGCAGCCCAACATCAGGGCTCCTGCCAAATGTAAACTTTCACTACGCATTTCTTAGTACATCCCTAACAGCCCTGGCAAAGAGGAAAAGGCTGAATTATGTTCAGAAATACAGGGACTTTGTTTTAAAAGGAGAAAAATAGATCTGAACTTGCAGACACAAAAGAGAGAATAAGAGGAGTATACTACTTAGAAATGCTCACTAGGATGATCCAAGCTGCTTTTCCCCTTCCTTTCAGGTACAATGGTATCTCTAGGGCAGTAACAAGGTCGCTTTTGAGACAAGAGTAAGGTTACGCTGAACAGTCCAATAAGCATTTCAGACAGCAATGCTCCCCTTTCAGACAGTAGTTCTTCTGGCATGTCTGTTTCCACAATTCCTCCTAGCAGTAGAGTACATTCTTGTAAAGATGTACCTCTTTGGTTCTGAATAAACTGGAAGGTTGGTTGCTGAAAAGTTTTGGGGCTGTATCCAAGCTTTTTGTTAAGATACAAGGTAATTTTTTGCAGGAATTATGCACATTTTCCCCATTACAGAAATGCAAAAAGAATCTGTCAATTTACCAGGTTCAAAGAGCCAACCTGAAAGAGGAGAAGTTAGAACCTTACCTAAAAAGCTGAGGAAGCACTCCTGAGGGCAACTGGCTCACATTTTCATGGATGTAGTGGGCATTTCCTAGAGAAAAGACAGCCCATGCCCTAAGGACTTTACCATCCATGTAAAAGGAACCCAAATATTCCTTTCCAACTGGGAACTCGAGCTTCCAAGTCATTTAACAGAAATTAAACTTCATCCACTAAACCAAGTTTTCAGCATCAGCAGCAGGTCTCTCAATAGCTCTTACACGTAATCACTTTTTATCCGGTTTGGATAAGATTCTGCATTATACCCATTTGAAGCATGCATGCCAGATACTCAGATGTACTTCAGAGTTTACATCTTCCTCCTTTATCAAAAGGTGTGTGAGCTTGTCTCAGAAGACATCCTTGGAGAATGCAGAATTCTTTGTTGTTCCCAACAATGAAAGGGCTCAGTACGTATTGAGAATGGTATCATGAAGTTACCTTTCCTTTTAGTTTTAAAGACTGCAACAATAACACAATACCTATAAAGTGACAGACTCTGAACTGATTATTACAAGTTGGGAATGAGACCTAGGCATTGTAATAGATGTTTTTCAGGGAACTATCAGCTCAGCGATCACCAGCAGTGAGGAAACATACATAACATACATAGTTAGGAAATGCTCAGGAAGAACACAACAAAGTAGCTCATGGTTTTAAATGTGTGTATCACATAAAAATGCTGTCAGAATGCACATGCGCCACTATCTTGAAAACTTACAGTGCCCTTCCCACCTCAAAAAGGGTATGGTAGAATTGGGAAAGATTCCCAGAAAGCAGCAGGAATGATCAAAGATACAACACAGTTTTTGCATAAGGAATGGCAAAGAGGATTAGGACTCAGCAGGCTGCCAAAGGGCCGCTGGGAAGCAGTATCTTCGAGCTCTCTATTTGACCCAGGAGGGCTACAAGAACAGATCCTAGCATCAGAAAATTTACATTTTTAACTTGGAATAAAACAAGATATCTTTCACAGCATGGACTGCACTGTTATGGAAGGACTTACAATTCTTCCCTGTCTGCATATACTGTTATAAACCCCAGTGTAGATTCAGATCATGGAAATATGGATTTCAGCTGTGCAATCTGCATAGCTCATGCTTGGCTCTAATTGAGCCTGCAATGGCACGACGATGGCAAAACATGCTCCTGTTTCCCCAGTACTCAGATTTGGAAGTCCATATTGGCCAGGCTAATGGTGAAGTTGATTTATCACTTGCAGCTTGTACAGAATGGAAGAAATCAATTGCTTATTGATTGGTGTTATCATGATCACAGCTCACCCAGCTGCCCAGTGTTCTCCACAGACACTATTACCTGATATTCATGGTTTAAAAATAGCCTTGTTGATTCATGGGGCTCTGAATAAGACTGAAACAGGGTATATTTGAAAGCTTGTTTTAGTATTCCATCTTAGAGACCTTTGTACTCACGTATCACCTGATATTTAAGGGCTCTGCACTCACCTCTAAATTCACTAGACAGAGATTTGGTTGTAGCAGCACAGGAGCTTTTATTCACCAGAGATGTACCTCACTGACAGAATACCTAAACATCTAATTCCGAAGGCACTTTTAAATCAATACCATGCCTCTAATTGTTCCTTTGAGTGTTTTTTTTTTTACTTTTTAAAATTTTTCCTCTTTCTTTACTTGTGCTAAGACTGGAGTGTGTTTAGCAAGCATAAAGTGGTGTTAGGATTGTTGCTTCTAATCTGAGTGCTTCAGCAGAGGCTGGATGAGGTTCTTTACAAATATGTATGTAAATTCTTCGTGGCAGTTATGCCACAAAGACCATCACCTCTCACCAGCTTTTCTCCATTTGTAATCATGTTATGCTTCTGTGCAAATACTGCAATTGTCTACACAGAAGAGTAATTTTATGGGAGAATTTAATGCATTTTAGGCTCTTTTAATGCCAATTTTAGCTGCAGGAATTTTGGAGAAGAAGCCAGCATCATGTAAACAGCCAGTTTTCCATAGATCACCAACAAGCCATGAGAAATAGCAGCAGATGATGAGCTCATTCCAGTGAATAACTTGAAGAAAAAACAGAAGTGCCTCTTTAAATGCCTGTAGAATGACATTTAGTACTTTTTTGTTGCTATTAAAATCTGTATTAGCTGCATTTCTTCAGTATTTCTTGTACTTTTAACATTTTTTCTTTGCATGACTGCCAAATTTTCCCATTTCTAAGCTTCTTTTTTTTTAAATATATGTCAGGCAAAATACTCCAAGTGGCAGCACTGAAATGAGGCAACAAAAAGCAATCACTAGAGGTGTGGTTTGCAGGAGATAATTACAATCCCCTGCAGGGCTACAAGGTACAGATGAGTGGTTTTGGTGTGTTGATTATCTCATGGAGGTGCCTCATTGTTATTATTTCTTTCAGTCCTATGTATAAATAATTTATATTAGCAAATTACTTTGATCTCTGATGGAAATTGTAAGTTAGTGTTAGAAACTTCCAAGTGGGAGGTTCACAGACATTAACCTATTAACGTATAATGGCTAAACACCAATCAAAAGACTCTCTCCATCTAAGCAGCTTCATAACTTTACTACATTTAAAGAGGATGCAGTGGAGCAGAACATAAATAACACAGTGCTGCTAACATTTATTCAGCTTCAAAAAGGCTATTTGAAGTCCTGTTGAGAACCTGGACTTATTAAAGGTGACTCTAAGCAGCTCCTGCTTCTCTCATTTCTCTTCTCATATTTGTCAGTAGTAATTTTTGCCTTTACAGTGTACTCGCCTAACAAGCTTTAGGGAAAAATGCTATTTATGCAGGTTACTCTCATTCACACTGCAGAATCTTTAACAGAGATATCCATCTTCTTAACATAAACATTCTCCAAATTTTTGTGGAAGATGTGAGAAAGCTGATCTTTGCACCTGTCTTGGTAAAACAATACCAAATAATGAGCCACAGAACCTTATACTTTTCCTAATTGGAACTATGGCTCCAAAATAGTCAATGGAGGAAGTATACAAACACAGAGAAGGTAGTTTCCAACTTCAATACCTGGTTTTGATTGTGGATATTTGCTAAGGCCAAAAGATACACAACAGGATGTTGCTTATGGGTGGCGATCCAAAATACAATTTTTTCACCAATCAATACCGGGTCTAAACAGTGTATTAAAACCCTAT
>JAOEHX010069002.1:0-14452 GCA_025448015.1 Bolborhynchus lineola
GAGGTTTTTTAGCCTGTAGCAAAAAAGCTTGTGAATTAATTGGCTTGATTGCTACTGTGATAGAGATGGAGACAGCCTTTGGGGAAGAGAGCTGAGGTGAGGTGGACTGGGTGCAAGGAGGAGTAACTGCAAACACCAGCATAACCCATGCAGAGCTTTCCAAAGAGCACTGGATAGATTTAGACTGCAAAATGCTGTAGGAAACCTCCCAAATTACTAGCATGCCATTTCCTATTTAGTTATTTAAAACACCTCTCCTTCCTCTTAACTGGGAGGTATTTGCTCCTTTGGTTATAACACATTTTCAGTACAACTGAAACTATATCTGTATTTATATATGAAAAAAATTAAATGACTGCCTTCTTGAATATTATCTTCCTGGATTATTGTGTGCCCTCTCTCCCCTTCTCTTCCCGGAGAGACCAACCATCACATGAAAATGCTTTTCATCATCTGCAAAATTTGATGCCCAAAATAGCCCCACGGTTGCCCTAGCAACTAGCATTTATTCCCCCTCCCCCCAGCATCCGCCCCTTTGCATATTGCTGCATATTTCTATCATCTCTTTCCAGGCACAGTTCATAAACACGGCTGCATAATAAAGAATGTTATCACCAATGACTTACAGCCCAGCTGCTGCAAATAAGATATGAAGTGGCAAGGAAATACAATTTCATGCAGCTAGGACAACAGATTGATTGGGTGCCCTTCAAATTTGATGCCACTTCTTTAAGTCTGCCCAAATTCAAAAAAAAAAAAGTTAGTTTCCCCACCTCCCCATCTTTCCATGGTAGCAACAGACAATAAAAGTGGGAGATAATTCACTAGGACACTCATTATGTCTGCAGCAACCTTGCCCTGAGAGATTGACAATTTAAAGAGATGCGCTGCTTTTCCCTGCCACCTCCTCTACTTTATTCCCAGCTGCCCTTCTTCATCAAAAGTCTTATTCCTCCAGTTTGGTTGCCTGTTTAATTTAATTATCTTTCCTTTCAAATTATTAGTTCTGTTCAGATGACGAGGCAGAAGGTTGCTACAGATAGAGACAAGCAAACCTCCTAAATTCCTTACCACCATCTCCAAAATTTTATCTTTATTCTTACTTAGTTTTGGTAGAACAATACATAAAACCTCTCTCCCCTAGCATATCTACCAAAGAACACCCCAGCAAGGGCAAAAGAGATGTGTTTTTAAATTCTTCTTCTCCCCATCATTTCTGAGGGGTTGACTTTCAAGGATATGGAGATCTGCTTCAGAGGCTGATCTGAATGTGCAGCGATCACCCTGTGATCTTCTAGGTCCAAAGTGCAATACAGATGGATGGACTGTGCTGATTCAGAGTGCTCCTGCTTGCAGGAGACAGAACATCTCCAGGTGCAGGAAGAGACATCCCTGCCCATCACTGCAGTCCAGGGTTTCTCTCCCATACCCACCTCTCTTTTCTGTCCTCTGCCTTCCCACTCCATTGCTAACAGGGGTTTGCAGATTTATTATTCTTCTATACCGTGTGTATTGCCCAGGGCAAGTTTGTGGTGCCTGTCTCTTTGAGACACTGCTCCTTCCTCCCTCTCAGGCACAAATTGCCTTCCATGTGGCATCTCACATGGGCTATTCCTTTGCATGGAAAGGATGCATCAAGCAGTGCTGGCAAGGATGGGGACTGCACTGTAAAGGTGATCTTGGCAGTGAGCTCAGACACTGCAGCTCTTGATGGAAGAGCAGGTCACAAGCTGAGTAATGGGTGCACAAAGACCTCACTGCTTGGAAATTTGCCATGAAGGAAAGTCTGGTTTATTCCCATTTAACAAAGAGAAGAGAGACACATCATACATGTTGAGCAGTCTCTTGCTCCAAATTGTCTCTAGGATTAGTTAACATTAATCAATCACAGTCATCCAAATCAGCTACTGAGGGAGGAAATAATCATAGACAGGTTGGAAAGGACCTTAAAGCTCATCTAGTTCCAACCCTCTGCCACTGGCAGGGACACCTTCCACTAGAGTAGCTTGCTCCAAGCCCTTTGAACACTGCCAGGGATGGAGAATTCATAGCTTCTTTAGGCAACCTGTTCCAATGTTTCATCACCCTCACAGTAAAGAACTTCTTCCTTGTATCTAATTTGAATCTCCCTTGCTTAAGTTTTAACCCATTACCTCTTGTCCTATCTCTACAGTCCCTGATGAAGAATCCCTTTCCAACATCCTTGTAGTCCCCTTCTAACACTGGAAGCTGCTCTATGATCTCCACGCAGATTCTCTTCTCCAGGCTGAACAGCCCCAATGTTCTCACCCTGTCTCCATACAGGAGGTGCTCCAGCCCCTGATCATCCTTGTGGCCTCCTCTGGACTTGCTCCAACAGCTCCCTGTCCTTATGCTAAGGACACCAGAACTGCACCCAGTGCTGCAGGTGGGGGCTCACTTGAGAGAGAGCAGAGCAGAGGGGCAGGATCACCTCCCTCAACCTGCTGCTCATGCCCCTTTTGATGCTGCCCAGGCAAGGGGTGGTTTCTGGGCTGCAAGCACACATCGCTGGGTCGTATTCGCACACCTCCCTCTAGAGCAGCTCAGGCCATCAGACGGGTTCCTCTGCACCTTTCAAGATAGAGTCTCCTACTATTGTCACCCACCACTTTCTCTTGGATGCACTGGTATTTGTCCTCTTTATTGGTGCTGCAACTGATTGCCCTTCTGTTGTGGTGGATGACACCTCATCAGCCCCACAGAGCTGTGAAGTGGTTCTGGGTAGGAATGTCAGTCTTTGGAGGAAGCCCCTTGCTTTTATTTGTCCTCTCCCTCCTCTGTGACAAGTTCCTTCATGGCTCTTTTCATTCAGGAACGAGACTCCTGGGCACTGTTTTCCCCTCACTCCAGGGCTTTTAGGCAACCTTCTCTGTAGATACCCACCTCAGCAAATCACTCTTAGTAGAAGCTGTTCTCTTAGTGCTCAACAGCAGCAACAGTTCACAGAGTCCTGAACTAGCTCATCCACATTTGGAGGCAACACAAAGGTTGTCATCTCCTCAGCATGTGCAGTGAGCATTTCTCACAGCCAGACGCAGAACTGCCAGGCTGACCTGCTTGGAGCCTAAAAACATGGAGATGGGCTGCTCCTTGACCTGCAGCATCCCGTTGCCTCTCAGTTCCTTCTTTGCCATCAATACATTGGAATAATGAGTCTAAACCAAGGTTTCAACTACAAACAGCTCTGATATGTGCAATGAACTGGATCTGAATTTTGGCGGTTTGCCCTCATTGGTTCTAGGATGTTGTGATGCTTAAATACGCAGGACATTTGCCAGCTCTTCAGACGGAAAACATGAAAGCAGTTCAGAATAGGATTATTACTATTATTAAAATGAGAGATGAGGTCTTAAACCCAAAACTGCAGATCAGGGAAGTTAAAACCATTTTCCATCTTGAAATACGTTCAGTGACGGAAAACTGAAGTCAGCATTAAAGCAGCATTCATGTGTCACACAGAAGAGTGTGTTCAGAGGTATCAGTAGAACATACCACAGCAAACTTTGTGGATCTTTGCTTCTTTTTCCCTTTCTTTTTTTTTTTTTTTTTTTTTGGTAGCACTTGTAGTGAGAAACACGTAGAGATGAAGGGAAGCAAAAGCTATGTGAAAAGGAACGGTTTTTAGAAGCTAATTTCTGCCACCTCCTTTGAGGCATGAGTGGTTCTTTAATCTAAGAAGGGTCATTTCTGTGTCATTTTTCTGCCCTAAGTGGAGGCCAAGTTCAAGAGGATTGTGTTCCATTTAATTTCCTTGGGATACAAGTACTTGGATACAGATCACCATTTATCTTTCTTGACTCAAGTAAATAAATTTTAAAAAGCCCACCTTGGTGCATCCTATAAATACCCCATAATATCCAGGATCCAGCATCATGTCTTTTTTTTTTGCACCTAAAACCTTAAACCCTACTGACACCATAAAACATCGGTGCTCCCCATCTCATGATTGTTTTCCATAATCTAAGAGAACATTAAAGAGAGAAAAATTGTGCTGAAAAATGACATCTTATCTATTTTCTTCCTTCCTACCAGCACTCCATGTTTTTGTCATTGCAGGTCAGACACCTGCTCCCCACATTATAATCCGTGGAAGTGATAAATGCTCGTAGGCGATTATTACCAGTGGCCGTATTCACTTGTCAATCTGCAAACCAGCACATTCATTCAGCTGCCATTCCTTGTCCTCCCAAGAAGGACTAAAAATGGGGGAAAAAAGAGACAAAAAAAAGGAACTGACAATTTTTCTCTCCCTCCTCCTTGTCCCTGAGGGGAAAACTACTGCCAGGCCCAGATGCTTCATAAGCCCCAGGGTTGGAGAGGGGATCCTGCATCTATGAGTTCTTTTACAAGCTCTTATGAGGCTGTGGGATAAGCAGGATAATTTACATGAGCTGGGATCTCCTGGGTTTGACCATGACCTCCTCATAGCTATGGATACATTTAACACGGCAAGACAGATGGGCAGGGAGCCAAATGACAACATAACCTGGCAAAGCCCAGTTTAATCATTGTTGCACCAGCAATGGGCAGCCCCTGATTGATTGACCTGTCCTGCTGTTGAGTGTATCACATCCTCATTTAGGCAGACCTTGGGCCACTTTGCTGAGATTGAACGGGTCCATGAAGAAGAGTTTTGTTTGGCTCTTCTCTGCCCTGCCATAGCCGTATCCTGCTTCCAAAGAAGTGGCTGCAACCAAAAATTGCTCTTTAAGGAGAAGCAACATGCACACTTAGTTCAAACTTAAAGCAATGTGAGCACAAAAAAGAACTCATGGGGAAGTGCAGAGGATGCTTCACGAGACACAGGTTTTTCCTCTCAGAGCTAGCACTCCCACCTTCGTGACACAGCCATGGTCCAAAATATTCTGCATTTCACACAGCAAATGGCTAATCTGCCCACTTCCTGAAGGTCTGGTTATGCTGCAAGTGCATGAATAGCACAAAAAATGTGCATCACAGACCTTGTCCAAAGCATGTCATTCTGCCATCTGGTTGAAGGAGATATTATCACTCGTTGGACAAGTAATATTTGTTGTCTTGCTACAACATGTAGTTTTGTTGCAACAGACTCCTCACACAACAGCTTTAGGTAGGTGGGGAAAACATACAGACTTGCACTGGTGTCAAGAAATGGCACTTTTAAGCTGAGGCGCACTTTCTGGAGAGCTTGAACAAGCCCTGGGTTAATGACACCAAGCACAGTGGGCAGAGAAATAGAAGTTTACCACATTAAAAATTAAGTGCTTTAATTCTCAGTGAAAATACCTGGAAACAAAAGCATGTCCAGATGGGAGATATGAGGAAGGGCAGAAATCCACTATGGAGCTGAGGCTTCAACACTACAAGATAGAGGAACCCAGCAGCACTGATAACCGACCCTGTTCATGCTCATCTCTGCTCTCCAGGCTGAAGATGAGCACTGTCATCTCTGCATGGTTTTGCTTTGGAAAGTAGGCAAGTAGGGAGCATTATTGCATCTCTGAGTGAAGCAGTGAGTGGAGTCCCCCTTGGATAGACAGACCTTCAACACATCCTTTTTGCATTTGAACCAGTGAATTGGGAGTGAAGCTCTAAACCCAGCACTCGCTGGCTCCCCAAGTCACCCATCACTTCATGGATGTGCACATCCCAGGAAGCATCTTTCAAGTCAACAGTTAAGCTGTGGCTCTGCAGTGCAATTACTTATCAATATTTATGCACACACATGCCCTTTGTTCTGCTTTTGTGTGACATAGAGGGGAATTTGGGCTCTGTTCTCTCTCTCTCACCTGGATTTGCTCTGCCCTTTCTGCTGGATACAAGGGATTTGATTGAATTAACTTAATTGGCAGAGGTATTTTTCAGACAGCTGTGACAGAAATGACTTCGTGCATTAGTCAGAAGGTTAAGTAGTTCATGGCAGCTCCCAACACCTTTTTTATTGCCAGACACCTCTGTACCACCTCTGAATTGTGTTTCTAAGCAGGTTTAGAGGGCAGATCTGCTGGGTTTGTTGTACATCATGTTTGGGTGCATGATCAGAAATGCCTACGTCTCTGGCTACTTGCCACACTCCCAGCTATTTGCCATGTCAAGTGCTTTGGAAAATGTATCTATGTGGCATTTTTCCTGAGAAGAGGACAACTGTGTGTCTGGAAAACAGCCCTGCCATGGAAGCCAATGTTTATGTCTTGTCTTTATTTCCTATGCTATGGCTGAACTCGGCCTGTCTTGCAGATCAATAAGCCTTGCAGGAAAGCTGTGTGTGCTCATGCCCTGCCCTGGTGGTGCTCTGCAGTGCTGATACCCTCACTCCATCACCTCACCCCTTGCAGCCTGAGTTCCTCCCATGTAACATGGTATTAGTGGGACCCCAGTCACCCAGGCATCCTTCCACAGAAAACAGAGCAAGAAACATCTCCAGATGGACATCCAGGTCTCCACACAGGATATCATTGGGCAGACCTTCCTCTCTCTGCCCCCTGGCTGTCCAGTAGCTGAGCTGCTGAGGCTCGTAACTCCAGTTGTAGGCAGTCCTTCCCCTTCTCCCTTAAACTCCCTTGAAATGCCTGTTACTCATTGCATTTTGCACAAAACACATAATTTTACAGTTTGGAAACCCGTTCTATGTATGTTATCTTCATGTAACTAGAAGAAAAGCCTCTTCTTAGAGGTGCGGCGGCAGCACAGGAAAGCAGAAGGGGAAGCTGATGGCCAGGGATGCTTTGGGACAGGCCAGGATATAACACAAGAGAGACATTTTTCACTCTTTTTCTCATGGGCTGTGCCACTTGAGATGGAGCCGGGCCCTGCAGTAAGACATCATTCTGTATGCACAAAAGCCATTGCAATATCGATGGAAAACAGGCCATCACCTTATGTCACTGACAGCAACACTACAGAGGCTGATGGACACTTTGAGCACATGGGTAAGGCAAGAAACCTTTGGGATGTAGCTGCTGCCTGTACCACCGCTCGGGTTGAAGTGCCTCTTCAGCTCACAGCCTCTGGGGCTGGCAGCAGACACAGCCAACAGCAGGTGATGTAGAACCAGTGTATAGGCAGGCACACATCCCCTGCAAACCTGACAAATTCAATGAACGAAGTCTCACAGATCTACAATAACTTTGTGGGGGCAAAGAAAGAGCAGCGTTGATCCTGGTGTCACTTGGGAAGCAGCTCCATCCCAGCCACCACCTTCACTTGACACTGGCAGCGCTCAGACAATACCAAATTGCCCTCTCGTGCATGAAGCAGATCACTTCAAGATGATAGGAAGGCAAGGTATAGGAGAAGCTCATATCGACCACCCTGAGCATCCTCTAAACAGGCAGTGGTCCATTGCCCAGGGCTGACAGAACAGCCCTTCCCCAGCACCACAGGCACTTGAAAAACAAATTTAAAGCTTATTCTTTGCATAAACAGACATAGAGAGAACGGGAAATTTTCATAACCATTTTGATTTCTGCTAACTGAAGCCCATGTAAATCTCTGTTTTTTTATGAATCTCACTTACATTTCGTGCCTGACTTGTGCATAAAACTTGCCCAGATTTACACAAGCTAACTCCATAAGTCATCCCCTTCCCAATCGGGTCCTAAATCTTGATGACCTTTTAGAAACCAATGACTGCTTTCCTGTTGTTATCCATAATTGGAAAAGCACTGGAGATAAGAAAATTTATAGCAACGAGTGATCTACCTGCAAGAGACAATAAAGAACGTTGGGCGGTGAAAGAATGGGGAAGCAAAATCCCCCACACGGAGATGCACAGGCACCCGGGCACACAGATGCACACACAGCTGAAGCTGAACTTGCCCTGTCTTTACAAAATCTCTTTCAGCTCTCCCCTCCTTGAGCCCTTGACTCCCCTGACCACGCAGCCTCCACTCTGCAGGACAGATGCACTCCTGCCAAGCACCTTCTCTGATTGCAGTCGTCTTGGAATTTACTTGCAAATCTTTTGGTTTAATGTGAATGAAGCAATACAGGAACCCACCTTCACTCCCAAAGTAGATAATCCCATCCATCCCTGTAGGAAAGCAAACCAAGATTGCAATGTATATGCTGCTATAGGCATAACACACAGGGAGGTGGGCAGAGTAGACCTCAGTGCTTGTCACACAGTACACATGCACATCGCTTTGGGGTTAATCACAAAGACATTAATCACCTCGTCATCACTCACAGTGATCTCTGCCAGCAGGAGTCATTCCCCAGGACAGGACCACTGAACTGCTCCTGGACATCAGTAGAGCCATTCTCAGACTGAAACTTACTTTGTTTTGAAACAAAGGCAGCTGCCACATCCCTTCTCTAAGACTGAACCAACAGCTCAGGATGCATCACTCATATTTGCAGGAAATGGGAATAGTCTGTAACGCAGGGGTCCTGATCTTGGTTGTACCCAAGTCCAGGACATGCCAAGACTTGAGCAAGAAAACGGTTCCTGTCAGATCTACTTTCAAGTCAAGAGTAACCCAGATGACATTTTTGTCTGTAGGAACCAAAGAGATGCTGAAAGGAAAAGGAGCATTTCGTAGCCCAAGGGTAAGAAAACATACACCAGCAGTATTAATAAGGCTGAGCATAGAGGGGACCTCTAAGGTTTGCAAAGCTGAGAGATGAAAATCTACATGCAAATTATTTGTCCAACCTTGCACTAAAAGATTGCTTTCAACCTTCCTGGAAGAGCAGGAGACTCCTATATGAAGCAGTCAGGATTCAGGGGCACTGCAGAGGACAAAAGTAGGAATTCCTTACTCTGACGTAGCACATATGCATGTAGCTTTTAGGAAGTTACCTATCTCTTTTGAGTCTCCATGTCTTCTACTGAAAAGTGGCAATAAAGGAGAGATGCTCAGTTCCTGTTGCGAGTGCATGGTCAGGTGAAGGAGAGTTGCTAACAACGGGAAAATGTAGCTTTCAAAACCACTGCTGTTGCTTGATGTAAGCAACCTGATTGCTTTTTACACACTTCTGAAGCCAGCCCTGATTTAAAATGGATCCCAGCCACAGGTCTGCACCTCAGCTCAGCTTTCTTATCTGCAGTCAGGAAGGTTATGCAGATCTGTAATAATTAACTCCCAAGAGAGAAGTTAGAGCAAAACCAGTAATAGCAAGCTGCTCAGAACCAGAAAAAAACCCACAGATGACATTCCTGGCAGGGGCTGGGATGAGGAAAAGCAAACAGAAAGGAGCAGTTGCCATTGAGGAAACCCTGGCAGCTCTCCCCTGCCAGCACTCAGCCCTTGCAAATAAAGATCTCTACAGCTTCAGCAAAGGTCTCTGCGTTTCTGTGCAATGGAAAGCTGCTCCAGATGAACCCAACCTGCAGCTTTTGAGCTGCCTCCTGGCAAACCCTGCACAAGGGCTTTTTGAGGAAATGAGGTGGTGGCATCTCAGCGCAGGGCTGAGCACCCCACCTTGCTGGGGTCTCCTCCAGTTCTGCTGAGTTCAGTCTGTGCTGAAGCAATCTCCCTTAGACAGCTGCATTTTCAGATCATTCATTATGAATTGATTAGTTCATCCCACAGTCACCCTGATCATATTCTTCCTATGTACTAACATCTCAATGAATGAGCAGTCAAGTAGAAAATGAACGCATTAGTGCCTGATTGTATTACTAAGCTCTTGTATATGCTAACGAAGGCAGCAGGGCTTAATTCAGCCAAATAACAAACAGGTAGTTGCAGTTAAACAGCACAAATATCCAAACAAGAGTAAAACATCAAGAAGTCCCCCACTTAATATCTTTTGGATTTAGCATTCAAATTAGCTGTGGACATGAGTGTTTGTTTGAAGAGAATTTATTTGCCTGGTTATGGGGGCATTTTCCTGCTAGCGTTTTCACAATTAGACCCCTGAACTAGCCACTTTCATCCCTGCCAGGGGAGAATTGATTACAAACCACCCAGTTAATTAAAACAAAACCCTGCTTTCAGACCTACTTTTTAGCAGAAACTAAGCTCAGAAAATTATTTTTTGTAACTCCATCGGAATTGCTCTTTGCAATTCAATATGCAAGATAAAGTTCTCTGCAGGGAACAGGGAAATTCAGCTGGGGTGGTTGTTTTTCCAATCACACACTCTATGAGATAATTTCCTATGTCCATCCACAAGCAACTACAATTGTATCCATGATAAAAGAAAAGCTCAGAGGAAGCACACTAATCTCAAAAGAAATGGGTACATTTTCTAAGCAGGTTGCCCAGTCAGGAACTCTGCTGTCATTATATTGACTTGCTGCATGATAGAGAAAATAGCAGCTCTCTGGATCACAATGTATTCATCAGAACTTTATGAGCAATAGATGAAAGAGTCTGTCAAATTTCCACATAGACCAAGCCTCAGGTTTGACTCCTTTGTTTACAGTGGACCAGTACTTCTGCAGACACATAAAGCTGTGCTATCTGAGCACACCCACTGTATTGCATCCAGCAGGCACCGAGCACACAGAGCTCCTCATCTCCTCAAATTTACAAGGATATTTATTCAGTGAGCTTTTCATAAGGATTACCACACAGGCTCAGGTTGTGCAGCAGGCAACCACCATCCTAACAGGTTCATGTCATAGCTGGTATCAGCCAGTTAGCATTAAAATAGAACAGGGACTGTATTAAAAATAAATAGCTCTTTCTTCTTAGCAAGAAAATCAGCTACAACACCAAAGACACCACGATAGCTGTTAGAACAAACCCTAGGCAGCATCCCCTTCCACAAAACCATGGGAACTGACCCTTCTAAAGTCCATCAGGGTGACAATTCAGAAGAATAAATTCCTGTGTCCAACATGACTTCAGCACAGCAATGTGACTCAGTTTTGAGGTTGCATTTCTTCACCAGCCCTGCTGGTTTATTGGCTTACACAAAAATCCCTCCTGGATTTTACCTCCCTTGACATTTCCTACAAGAAAAAGCAATGTGCAGCAGCGCTGCAGAGAGGCCCTGGGCAGGGTCAGCTGCTCCATCAGAATGCTTTCAGATCACTGAGCTGCAGATGCCCCAGATGCTCACAGGACCAATCTGCCTGTGATGCTGGATGGCTGAGCTATGGTACCAAGAGCCATAGCTGGGCCATCAACTGGCCCTGCAGAACCAACCCTCGTGCATCCTCATCTTGTGCTCCTTGCACAAAAAACCAAGCATGAGCCACACGCATGTGACATTCCTCTGCACTGGCCCAATGCCAAATCCTTTCTAAGAGCAAAAACCTCCAGAGGGGACTTTGGCTGCTTCTTTGACTCAAATATGGGCAGTTCTCCCAGAGGATAGCTGTGAGAGAGTCTAATTTCCCATTCTACTAAGCCTCTAATGGACTGGACTTGTCTTGACTGTGTGAAGATAATCAGACCCTATGTGCAAAGACTGGTCCTTTGACAAACAGTGGGACATGGTGGAGCTGAGAGCTCAGATCTACTAATCAGAGTCCAAATTAGAGCCTGCAAGAGGTGCCTATAACAACCTGAGTGGAGAAGACTGACTCATCCCCTTGTTTTCCCCAAGCACAGACTGTATCTGTTTGGCAATAGACCAAGGAAAATGACAGTATAAACTGCCAGATCTCAGCAAATCTCTTCTTTTGCTGCCTCCTTTTTTCACTTCCAAGAGACAGAGTTGGCTTTGTTGCTATGCCATAGAGCAAGCCTCATTCTCAGGTCTCAATTTGGCTCTCCCACCTTCTTAATAAGCCAAGTGAGACAGGAACTGGTCTTTATGCATTGCAAAATCTCTCTCCAACGGTCAATCAGTTCTCTGCAACCATTTGGGGTCTCCTCAATCAGTAGAAAGACAAATGAGCTTTGCAACATGCTGCTGTTGAGCGCAGTTAAGGCTCGCCAAGGCTTTGCTGTAACATCCCCCCAACACCATATGAGAGTCCTTGAAGGGAAGGGTGAGCGCTTGAAATACTTCACAAGCGAGAGAGTCCTAACAAAGGCACAAGAGGCAAAAGAATACCTAGAAATGCTGTACTCAGCAGCCTTTCTGTATTCATGGAAGAGATGCACAGGTTTAAAAAACATATACAGTAATAGCCTGACTTAAGCGCAGATGAAAGCTGCTGGGCTCCAACTCCTACGAGAGCTCTGCAGGAGCAGCAAGAGCAGCCATGGTGCTGATTCCCATGAGGATCTCCAGAACTAAAACTGGAAGAATTGCCCCAGGAAAGGACCCCCGAGCTGCTGCCTCCTCCATGCCTGGGGCAGAACTAATCCTGGAAGCAGGGTGTTAGCACAGGCCAGCAGAAGAGTCAGAAGCCTGCCCTCATTTCCTGCAGTGTCTGTTAGTGCTGATGTAAGGCCAGCAGAAATCTTGGGTTTGCAGTTTGAGCATGTTTCCACTAAGAACCACAGTGAGACCATTAATTCTTTTTATACAGCCCACCAAAGAGCCATTTAGTGATAATGACCAAACTTGGTTTCATCTTGAAAACCTTTAATAGACTCCTCTATATTATTAAGGTTTTAATGGAGCTACTAGAAAAACAGAAAAAGCAGCACACAAATATTTTTGTTTTCGGTATCCAGACTAAAACATTATTTTGAATTTTTCCTAAATATTTTCTAATTTTCCCCTACTTCCCCACTCACTCAGAAGAGTTCGTATTTATTATTTCATCCTTTCCATCAAATCTTTTCTCTTTACAAGGGCAAAGAGCTTGAGGAGGCAGTGTGCATGAGCCCCAGACAGAGAGCGGGCATAGTTCACGAGCCATGTGAGCAGTAAGTGATGGCATTTGATGGGACATGATCGGAAGAATCATCTGGTCTTTCCAAAGTAAGAATTAGAAGGTGGGCATCTATGACTAGAAGAGGATTAGACAACCAGTTCATTTGCCTTCCTTTGAGAGATGCCATTCTCCCTTTCAGATTGAGGAGGACAAGATGACAGGGGGATCTCCAGGACTCTATGAACACAAATGGACCCAAGGGAAGGAGAGGATGGGGCTCAAGTGCCCCTCAACATAAGCAGACAGGACAGCAACAATGCTTTAGCCACCCTAGAAGCGTTTTGCTTGCACAGAGACAATTGTGCCTACCTGGTAACTCTATAGTCCTATGACTTGTCCTGTACAAACAGGATAAGCCTTTCCATAGAAATTATCTTCTTGTCATTAGATAGGTGTCCCTGAGCCAGAGAAACAAACTCCCTCGAGAACAGTGATAAGACCTCTCCAACTGCTGGGAACAGCTAGGTTATCAAATGTTTATGGTAATCAAAAGAGAAGGCAATTATATTCAACCCCAATGGGTTAGTATAAATATCAGGCAACACAGGCACAAGTACTTGTGATTATGAGCTCCTGGACTAATAACGTCAATTAGATACAAACAGAGGCATCAGCAGCAAGTGAAACTAGAACCTCTGTTCCCAAACACGACTTTACCAGTTGAGCGAATCTGATGTGCACATTGGAAGAAGCAAGTATCAAAGCAAAACTGCTTTACACAGAGAAACAAATCTGACAAACACGTTTGACAAGCACACGGTTTACTCAACATGTGCAACCGAGTAAATCTTTGGTTTCACTCTATGCCTCCAATGGAAAGGAGATCCTATGAGGTTTTACTCTAGCAAGTCTAACTAAGTTTGAGAGGCAAGCCGCCTTGGAGGAAACACTTGTAGCAATTAGGATATAGGTTTTATATGACATGAAGTTGTAGTGAGATGGCCTGTTTATAACATAAGGAAAGTCTTGTCTTGCTTCACTAGGAAGATAGGGCTACAAGCATGATACCTTGTAAAATCTGCAGGCATTGTTCAAGCAGTTCAGAAAAGAAGATAGGTCTGGACAAAGTCATCAGACTGAAAGACCTGCAGGCAGATGTTTTGTATTAACAGACAAAAAAGAGAAGAACAAAAAAGAACAGTATGGCCTGAGAAACAAAAGACTCCCCAATACTAGCTGGTATAGAAGTGCTTGTAGAGGTGCTGTATAAACCACCTCTACAAGCATCCACACTAGAGTCCATCCCTGAAGGTGTTACGAGGAGCAACAGATTCCACTATGGACCTTTCTATCCCACTTTCTAAGATTTCTAGACCCTCCATGTTCACTTGTGTCCAGGAGAGGTCCTCTTGATGACCCACCATATGGATCCAAAAAGTACTCCTGTGTTCTTTACATTGCAGGATTCATTCCACAAAAACCACTAATACATGTACGCATCTTTAGGTAGGTGCTCCTAATCTTGCCACCACAACACAAGACCATGTAGAACTCAATGTAAAACACACAGCCAGTTACTCTTCATCACTGAGCCAGCCTCCACTGAAGCCCTTTCATGACAAGGTCTCAGGTCCATTGAAGGCACTACAAAAGCCCCATGAGAATGGCTATGACAAGAGAACAGTGGGAAGCCCAAAACCTGATGGGATGAGAAAGTTGGAGCTGTTCAGCCTGGAGAAGAGAAGGCTGCGTGGAGACCTCATAGCAGCCTTCCAGTATCTG